>JAEMWC010000735.1:270000-292500 GCA_016490735.1 Pachyseris speciosa
TTTGAAACAGTGGGATCGACAGTGCGGCGCAAGTGATTGTGGGATTGTTTAGGGGACACTAAGGTAAACAAGCACGACGGAAGATTCTAGTGTTTTGGTAACCGGTCGTTTCGCATACAAGTGGATTCGCTAACACAGTTAGGTCGATTCGCCAACGCAGACAAACGGTGTTTGTTTGCGTTTATCCGCTTGTTAGGAGTGCAGACTTCGACTTAACTGTAGGCGAAATGATCTACCACCGAGGAAATCTGAAGCAAGGAGTTTTAAAATCATTCGTGCAAAAAAAAAACTGCTTTCATGTTCCCTCGAGCAAGCCCACAATCGGTTATCCCAAGCTATCACTGTTTCCCAAAGCGAGCTGTCAGTTAATTTTACCTTATCTAAGCTCTGTTCATCAGTTATTGAAGACGCTATAGAATCCAGTGACTCTCTACTACCCCGCGAAGAATCTGTGTCCAGTTCCAGGCTCTTAAAGCTGTTACCAAGTTCCACGTTGTGAATGGACAGCAGATTTGAGTTGAAGTTGTCTTCAAGCTCCTCTGCAATGCAAAAAGGTGGTGTTACTCCTTACTATGTAACCCTTTAAAGAGCACATTCCTGCGGTGCTGTTTAATATGCAATACAGGGTGCTTCGAACTTTTGAGTCCGTGCATGAAATCTTAAGGTGTAACCATTCAAACGAAAGCTAGTGAGCAGTACTTTCCTGTGGCGCTGTTTATTACGCTCTACAAGCTTGTTCGTACTTTTGAGTCTGTATGCGGAACCCTAAATTGCGATAAATCAAGTGAAAGCCGTTCATCAGTACTTCCCTGTGGCGGTGCTTTTTATTATGTTGTGCATGATGGTTCCAACTTTGAGTCTGTGGATGAAATCCTTAAGTGTCACCATTCAAATGAAAGCTACTGAGCAGTACTTTCCTGCGGTGCTGTTTATTATGCTGTGCGCGGTAAGTCCAGCTTTTGAATCTGAATGAATTCTAGGGTGAGGCCATTCAAATGATAACTATTGAACAGTACTTTCATGCGATTCGGAATTGTACTTTGTACCTTGTGCGTCAAAAAACTCATCATCCTCGGATTCTGTTTCAGCAGTTTCTATCGTGCTCATGCGATAGCCCTTCAGATAATCAGCGTGTGACAGTCTATTTGACTTGGAGCTCGTGTCCTTTTGGCTCACGCCATTACACTCGACGCTTTTCCTCCTCGATTTATCTTTCAAACCTTTACTCGGACCCTCGTCATCATCATCATCATCATACCCAAATTTCTGTACTGTTATAGCAACAGGTAAAGGAGATACATTTCCCTCGCTGTCGTCCATTGAACCTTTACTAATAAGATCTAGCTTTGTGCTGTTGTTATTTTCTTGCACGTAAACCACACTTCCCCTGCTTTTGTCGTTCGCAAATCCCACTTCTTGGTCGGAGTCGCGATCCTGGCAAGGGCTGTTTGTGATGGAATTGTCTGAATGTACCCCCATTTTCCTGGCCAATATTCTTTGAGTCTCTTCCTCCAGTTGCCTAATGTCGTCAATGGTCAGACCGTGCCATTCGTCCTGCCACACCCATGCTTGCCTGTGCCCCATTAACATGGGGCGACGCAAACCCGAGTGAATGAAATGTTCAATTTTATTCTGGAAGCAAGAAATAAAAAGAGGATTCGTTTTTAGCTAAAATGAAATAATTATGACAAGACTGCGAGGCTGTCCGCATTTTTCGCTTGTCTGCCGTACGAATCAAACAAAATACCCAGAACAAACAAAGAGAAAATCACAGGCTGGAGCACAAACCAAGGTCTTTAACCTACTGGAAAGATCTCAGTCGCTCCACACATTGTCTAACCTGAAATGATCGCTATCGGTGTTCTTTCCTACACGTCCCAAAATTAATACGACACAGTGCCAAACAACTCTCCATAGGGGATGTATACCTACCGTCCTGGTGAGATGTACAATCTTTCCCTGGTGGGTGGGGTAGGGGTGCACTGTCAAGAGGCCCACACGAAGAGGGTATAAGAGTTTTCAGTGTCTTTTGCCACCCTCATTAAGCAAGTAAACACTGGCCCTTATATACACTTGCCAACAATAAAACAAACAAAGCTGTGACAATTAGAATAAATCAAATTGAATCAATTAATACCTGCATTCCCCAGTATCTGAACTCGACCTTAATAAGTTTGTATGCACACATGACATCAGAAGGTGGTTTGTCCACCCTGTAGTGGTCAAGCCAGTCTTCTTTCATTGGGCCCCGCCCTGTTTTGTGGGATTTGTACAATAAAGGGTCTTCTTCTTCGCAGTAGTCTGATGACGACACTGAATCCTTGACTGGATCGATTATGTCTGCAAATCATTGTCAAACGTTTGCAATGAGATGAGCGAATGTATGGTGATTTTCAGTTATCAGCATATCGTTCAATTCAAAAGTGAAGGTATCAAATACAACACTGTAACCATGAGAGCAGAACATTTTCAGCAGTTCTTTCCTATGACTTTGACTTGACTTGACTTTCTAACAAGTAGTAGACTTTTGTGTGTGGAAAGTAGTCCTAAAGTACTGTACAACCATTTAAATAACAGCTACTAAGCAGTACTGTAATTTCCTGCGATGCTGTATATTTAAGCAATAGACCACAAATATCTATGGTTTATAGGTTGATAAGCCATGCGGGATGTTGGAAGAACGTTTGAAGAATTTGTAAATCACGGGCACGTCTTCTGAATTATTATATAAAAGCAATATACCACATGTTTGTATGTTTTATAAGCTGATAAACCACTTGGGTTGTTGGAAGAACACTCGAAGAATTCGTAATCACTCACCTGTGGCTTGTGATTTAAGAATTCTTCGAGTGTTCTTCCAACAGCCCATGTGGTTTATCAGCCTATAAACCATAGACACTTGTGGTCTATTGCTTAAATAAACCATACAAACATGTGGTATATTGCTTTTATATAATAATTCTGAAGACGTGCAAAATTTCCATGCATTTACTGGAACAATAAATCATAGCTGATTGACCAATCAGAGTGCGCACATTGATTTTGTTAATGTATAAAAAGTTGTATAAGGGAGTTCTCAGTTTTGAGTCTGTGAATGGACCATTCAAACAAAAGCTACTGAGCAATACCATGATATTAGATTCTTTACAAGTGGGACAAGGTTCTATCTTGTCTTCAAAAAGTACCACTATCAATCAAATAGAAGATTTATGAAGTAAGGAAATACATCTCCATAAACTCACCAACTTCTCTTCCTTGAAGGTCAGCTGGAGACAATTTGAATACATTTTCCTGCCAACAGTAAATGAATATTATTACTGAATGAGAAATTTAATTATCACTGTAATCAGAAGAATAAGGAAGTGCAAGGGCTTCCTAGCAAAGTTCTTTAAAATTTGTAAGTTGCATATACTTGTGGCTCACATCAAAAGTGAGGGTCTTTTATTGTATGAAATAAAATTATGTTCTGTGGAACCAAACTGGACAGCAGCAGTAACCCACACCACCAACTCATACATCCACTCATACGAGACCCCTCTTAAGTACCAGGTACCTTAATTAGTAAATAACAGTTAATATTCTATACCTGTTGTCCTGCATCAGGGTAGTAATAAGTCTCAACATCAACAAAAAATTTCTCTACAAAGGGACATGTCGTCCTCATCTTGGTGTATGGATATGCGTTCCATGCTTCCTCTTCCACTCGCAGCGCAGCCTTTGGAAGTATTGCCTTCAGCCAGCCAGGTAAATGACTGCCAATATGGTAAATTTTCTTGGTGTATTGTCCACTACCGCCTGGTCCATCAGTGTAAGGAGTGTTTTCAAGAATTTCTACTCCACTTCCTTCACCAACACTATCCAGCCGGCTCTTTTTCTAAAAGCCATGAGCAAAAACTTGTTTGAGTCTGCATCTGGGAAGGAGCGGGGTAGTGTGGGGCACTCCCCTACATAATCCATGTACCTCTAGGTGCAATACATACACAAATACACATATACTTTATTCGCATTTCCATTTAATTTACAGAACATTTTCTACTTATAATATATTTAGAGACTTACAAAGAAGCCATATTGGTGTGAAAACAGGTATATATTTTGACCAATATGGTCTAAAATTGGGTTGGATTATAAAGAAAGTAACAAAAATATCATGTAAACCAAATTTTATCAGTTCTTTTGTTGGCATTCAGTTCTGTTAACTTTGCCATTGATGCCACAACGTAGCCAGTGGAATAATTTCTACAGGTGTGAAAGCAGGTCTAAGACCAGGTATTAATTTTAGAGGCCACGCCTTGAAATGGGAATGAAAAATGACATATTTTGGTCTGAAATAGGGTCACAATTTGAAGAATCAGGCAGCAAACTCCACCAAAAATTCTGAGGTGTATCCCATTCACTGCGGGGTCAATTGAAGGGCTGAGAGCATAACCAACATAAATTATGTTGATTTTTAAGGCCGTTTTTGGATTTTGCTCAGATTTGTCTGAATTTTTGCATGTAAACTGCAATTCAATTGAAAGGTGTTACATAATTTGCAAACTACTCTCGCAGAGCATTGATTTTTGTGTATGCAAGGAAAAACACTTTTTTGCATACGTTATTTCTCAAAAAAGAAACAAAAACTGATAATCGAATTGCAGTTAACATACAAATATTTGGACAAATTTAAGCAAAATCAAAAAACGACCTAAAACAACATAGATCTGTTATGCTCTCAGTCATTCAGTTGCTTAACAGCATTTAAAAGAATTCTGCGGTAATCTGAAACAACACATCCAAGAACTCAAATAACAATATGAAAGTTATTTGGAATACAGAATCCAAGTCAAGATCAAACAATTTCACATAAACCAGTGTTGTCAAAAGTAGCTGGGTGCCACATAAAGCAACCTGTTTCATGATATCATCTGGCTACTCTGCTTGATATTAATATTCTTTATCAGTAATTTTGACTTTATTTTATATTTTTTGTGCTTTTTTCAATGGGACTAAATGTAATTTAAACGAGGTTAAACTCAAGACTATGCCGGCCAGCAGTTTCTTCATTAAATTATGGAGGCGGTCTTGGGGATTCTGCAGGACCCCAGTAATTTTAAAGCTCACCTATTGATGTCAAGCCATTTTGCTTGCATTATTCTGCTTGTTTGGTTGCAGGAAAAGTTTTTGCTCTTGTCCCTCCCCTCCCTCTTGGAAGTATTGGTAAGAATTTTATTTTCCAAGTATTCAGTGTGACAGTGCCTGGAGGTTGCTGCTCACAGGGTTGTCATGGGTACCCTCCATGCTTGCTTGCGGCTCCCACAGAGTTTCAGACACCTTCCCCACACTCATTTATTGGTAATGAGTTTAAATTACTACAATTTCCTGACAGGCCTATGACAGCCCTATGTTCAAACCATTTATGAGCATATGTAGATGATCCAATTACATTTCTTATAACAACCAAAGACGACCACAATATCTGAGACAAAAGGCGGTGAATACTAGATAATAATAATAACAAATATAGAGAGCTTACGCAACGACGACGACAACGGCAATGAAAACGTCATTTAAAAATGAAACTTCCCATTTTTGTAACTCTTTCACGATTATTCCAACTTGTTTAACTTAAAAAATGCTGGCAAACTGTCTAGGGTCTGAATTACTGTGAACTGTGTCAAAGTAAAGAAAAAGAAAGAAAAATTTGCTGTCATGCGGTCAGGTTCTAGTGAAAACCAAAAATTTAGTCATTTCACATCGACGTTTTGCAGATGACAGCAAAGAAATGTACCAAAATGTAAAACACATGTGCAGAGCTATTGTTTTTCCTCATTAAGCCCATTGTTGTGTGGCGTTCTCTTTGCCGTCGCCGTCGTAGTTAATAATAATATCTTGATAATGATCAACTCATGAAAATTGCCTTCTTAAATGATCATATAGCATTTTTTATCTTCCTGTTATCCATTCTAAATTTAAATGTCTAAGATATATATTTAGCTGTCTAACTAAAATGATAATTAGGCCTATTTAATTTATTCACAAATTTTACGTGATGTGATCTCAAAGCACATCAAGTAACTAATTGAAGGTAACCAATCAACATTAATATCTGTTCATTTACATTTGCTTTTAAGTCATTGTAATTGTAACTATTATATCATGTGCATTTCTTTAGCAACTCATACAAATTAAAGAAAACCAAGGAAATGGGCTTGAGGTAGAAATCCAAATTGCAAAAATATCTAAACACATTTACAATGGACCATTTTTAAAATTCTTTATGGAACTATATAACAGATGCTGATCTTTATTCACAGCTGTGTACATATTGTGTGAATTCCTTAAACTGTCTCCACCTGTTATGTTGCCAAAATTCACCCACAAACTTAAGAATGTCTTCCACAAGGGAAACAGCACCACTGGCCAAAAGAGATTGCTGCCTCTGAACTCTCATTTTAGTTGTCACACTTGGAGAATTCATCCAAGAACTCAAAGTAGAACCACTTTGCAAATGTGCTACTCTAGTTACTGTGCACATACCTTTTTCAGTTGACGCAATTTTATTTTATTATAAAATTATTTTCTGTAAACATCATATAGCTAAGAGTTTGAGTGAGGAGTACTCTATTGTGGAGCCATTTATTATGCTGCACAAGGTGGTTCTTACTTCTGAAGTCAGTGGATAAAACCCTTAAGGTAATTCCTCTGAAATAAAAGTGACAATTATAGATTTTTGTTCAAACTTTGTCCAATGAATATTTATCATATGAGAACTTCAATTTTGAAATAAAAAAGGGGGGTGCCCATGCTCATTTAGGAGCTGTGAGGCATTGAATATGCCCCATTTTGGCATTATTTGATGCTTATCGTAAGAACGCATTTCAAGTTATTGTAAAATCTTTGTGAACCCAAACTCATGAGAACATGCATTAAACTACAGTCCATACACTATGTCGGACACAAATAAACATTTAAGTTTGATTTAGACAGAAAGCTGAATCCTTGATTAATATTTGAACCAAATTTCTTGACATGGTTACTAAACTTCAAACAGAAAAGACCACAGTTTATCTGCTATTTTCCTTATTTATTCAATTTTCAGCAATAGAAATCAGATCAGTCTTTTCTCACACAAAGCTTGTGATTAGTTGATTACAATGACTTGGAAAAAGGTGGGGTGCCCGTGCTTGTTGGTGAGCTATAGTCATATTTCAACTAACAGAGCTCAATTTCAAGGCAAATTCGCCATGTTTTAAATGTGCGCGTGCACGAGCACACACTAAATGTGCCATAAATTATGCGCAGTAAGAATGCGTGTTGCAAATGTAAGGAATTACCTTAAGTGTGTACATTCAAAAGAAAGCTATTAATTGACCAGTACTGACAATAACTTTGATGGAATCAACAGACTGTGCTTTCATTTGAAAATGAAAGTACCGGTAGCTTTGATTTGAATGATCACACGTAAGGATTTATCCAAACTGAAAAGTTCAAACTACCTTCAACAGCACAATAAACAGCAGCAACAGCACTTAACACCATACTTGTCACAATTTAGTATCTCATCATTACACATCATTACATGACAACATCCCAGTCATCATCATCATCATCATCACTAGTCAAGGGGGCTGACATTTTGTTATGAGCCACATGTCATGCATAGAATTTCAAACCCATAGTAAGGTAATGTTGCTCTGTGAATAAAATGAACCTGAGACAGCAACATCAAAGTCCTGTCAAGGGTAATCAGGTACTGCTGCAGTGTTATAGATAAACCCCCTGAATGACAGAATTATGCAGCATCACTCTTATCCTTTGAAAATATGTTTAAAACTGTGTCGCAAAGTTGTAGGTTGTTTGGGCACTGATATTTAGTGAAGCTCAGGCATTTCAGTGATTACTGTCCATAAGATGACTACTGTACAGAGTCCCTTCTCACAGATGAAGGGACAGTAGTCCCCAAAACATCTGACCTTCATCACTAAATATCAGTGTCCAAAGGACCATCATCCTGATCCTACTCACATTATCAACACCACTGTGGTAATCATCACCAACATTGTACAGTATACTCCTCATCATCATCATTATCATTAATGTCACCATAATTATAATCTTGAGCACAACCATTAAAATGATAATGGGGGGGGGGGGGTGAATAGGTTCGCGGATCAGCGGATTTGGCTAAAAAAACCTACTCGGATTTCGGATTTTGGGGATACATTTTGCAGACTGGTGGATTTTGAACGCTCGGCGGATCACAGATTTCTTCAATATTTCAGCGTGGATAATTATGGATTGTGTTTGTTTTGAAGTGCGGATCGCGGAACTTACACTGTAACTTGGCGGTCTGTTTCAATTTTTTCTGCCTGACCTTAGAACTAGACTAGATTAAGCAAAGGACACAATTTTCTGAAAAAAGTCCACCTTTGAGCATAAAACAACCCAATTTGCCCATAAGATGCCAAAGACTACCACACCGGCCTAAACCAGCTGCGCATAACAACGTCCCTTGTACCGCTTGTGACATCATCAGTTTTAATACCCATGGACAACTTTTACATGTAGCATGTGTAGGGAGAAGAGATCTTTCAAACCATACCCGAATGAACACGATTCCGTCAAACAGGCCGGAGAAAACGTGAAAAAACCAATTGACGTTGAACAGAAGATTTAAATGAAAATCTTGTTTCTCTACCCACCTGCACTTCCTTCCATCTAATCCTATGATCCTAAAAGTTTTCCACAAATCTTTTCCAACCGAAAGACAATGCCCAGCAAGAGAAAAACAAAGCGAGGCAAGAAAACCCTGTACATGGCCGAACTTGGAAAGCTAATATTAAGCATCAGGGACAGAAGGGCGCGAGGAGCTCCACCAGCAAACAGAGTTTTGGGCAGTTTTGGTTCTTTTTGGATGTCTTTCATTTCCTTGTTCCGCATCTCACGCTCGTGTGTAACACTTCGCAACGTGTCTAGTTGGCTTTCTTGTCGCTGTGGATTCGGATTTTTGTAAAAATATCTGCGGATTGGCAGATTTTGCAAAAGATTAGCATGGATCAACGGATTTGCTGACCCCTATTCACCCCCCTCGATAATGTAAAGCAGTATTTTCCAGTGGCGCCTTTTGAATTTATTTTGTCAAGGTGATTGTACCTTTAGAGTGCCGTGGGTGAAATCCTTAACATTTTAATCATCACCACTCAAGTAAAAGTCACTAAGGAGTACCTTCTCGTGACGGTGCTTGTGATTAATGTTATAGAGCCTGTTTCTCAGTCTGTGGCTGAAATCCAGAACAAGCTGTTACATGTACCATTCAAGTGGAAGTTTTTGAAGCATGCTTTACTGTTTTGCTGGTTTTTTAATATTTTTTGTCCAATGCTGTTGTTTTTTTTTTCTTTTTGCTACTAACTTTAAGATAGTAGACTTTGTGCCAAATTACTATATTAGAGCCATCACTAGAGTTTAAAAATTAATAAGGCTTAAATTTAGAAATGACAGTATTACAAAGCACATTATGGAATTGGAAAAAAGAGATCAGCTTTCTTTATCTAAATAAGATTTATTTCTCAAAGCCTAAAGAGAGATTCTGCTTTGCCCAGCATTTTCATACAGACAGAACTGTTTTAATTTTTCATAATAAGAATTAGTAATTTTAATTGTTTAATTTCGCACACTGAAAAAAAAACTGTTAATTTCAGCTTCCCACTGACTGCAAAATAAAAGCAAATGAAATTGAGTTCGTTGCTAACTGTAACTGCACATATCTGACAAAACACTTTGCCAAGAAAGGAACTACATTTGTAAAGGTTAACAACCCAAGACCTAATTCAGCTGGTTGCAAAATTAAGACCGAAGAAGACAAAATACTTTTAATGAATCTTCAAAAAAAATTGTATTTTACGGTTCAGATAAGTTGATTACCAAACTTGAAAGATTTGAGGCTAAAACACTCGACCAGGAAATTTTCTATTTCACTTTCATGAAAAACCAAAACAAGAACAAGAGCCATATAATATGCTAAAATGGCCCAAGATACAGTCGCATTAATTTTCATTTCACAAGGGTTAGCAAAATAAGAATTTGGCACAGCACCCAGCTATAAACTGTCATTTACTGCTAGCCTAGAAAAACATGACCTAATGTCTGTAAAGCAAAGAAACAAAATTCAGCTTTTTTTTATTTTTCGATGAATAAAATTTGTCTTGAAATTTTGAATAATAATTAAATTTAGGTCGAAATCAACCTGGAGGGATTTTTGTGGCATTAAACCAGAAATATTCATGAACAGCGAAAGCAATAATCAAATTAAACACCATTTTCTCCCAGTTTGAAAGATTATTCCTTGTCTATCCCAACCAGACACCCCATTTGTATCCTGACATTTCATGTTATAAATTCTCTTAACTTACGTTAAGTATTTTTGCTTTTTTTATTTTTGCTTTTAGAAGATTATTTTAGAAAAAACACTCCTACAAATGGTAGATACTGGAAGTCAAAGAAAAACATGACTTCAATCCACGATCATATGAGATCGCCCACGCTGAGTCAAGATGTATTGCTTCGGACACTCAACTGGCATGCAAATGGCCATTTCACTTCCATTTCACGAACTATCAAAAACTCCGCAAACATGCAAATACGTACGTAAGCTTACGTACAGCACGAAAGAGAGCAATAAATGGACCACTTAACGCTAACTTTCTGACCTCACTTTCGAACTAAACTGATGCATAATTCTAGCTTTTTCCTGCCTCGTATCATCGCCCGTCCACAAGAAGTTTTCACCTGGAATGAAATGTTCGACCGGTTTGTTGTGATGTTGTGAAAAAACAATAGCTGTCATCACGAGAGACAACCAAACAAGTCGATTCGCGTAAATTTTGCTCGCGCAAAATTTCGACGAAAGCATTTAAAAATAAAAAAAACAAGATGTCTCGATCAAATGATGAAATGGTTCGCGACCACATGTTTAATTCGATGAAGGTATAAACTTTTCAATAACGAAAACAAAAATCGCCTACTGGCCGGCTACTTGCAAGGAGAACGATTGTACATAACCTCTGACATGAACAAACATAAATTTGCGATTGCATGTTCGCAAGTGAAGTAGCAGCGAACCACAACGAATTTACGATCGTTGAAAAGATAGGACAGAAAGCAATGCACAAGGCATAAATATCACTTAAACGTACCTGGATCATGTATAACTGCGCTATTCGGTATTCATCTACGCTCATAGGCAGTGGAATTCTGTATTCTTTGATCAGCATTTTTCTCCACGAGTAACAGCGATCTAAAATGGTTCCCAATTAAATCGTGGAATTCTCGAAGGCCCTGTATTGAACACAGGCCATATAGGTTGGTCTTACATGAAAACAAAAAGTTTAAAGGCGAACAGCTTGCGGCTGTCCGCTCGGGTAAACACAGCAACTTCACCGGCCGGAAGCCATCTTGAATGACGTCACAGCGCGTCGTCGAACAGATGGCCCAAGCCTCACTTTCAGTTGCTGTACTGAATCAAAGAGGAAGCCGAAACGTGCCGGATCGTGCACGTGCCGGCTAATTTCATGTTGATTGAGCGAAAATAAAAAAATAAAAAGTTGTTGAATCATTATTTGGTCGAAAAAGCAGGACTTTAAGAAATTTTTGGACGAAAATACGGTAGTCGAAATATGTTATATTGCATGAACGTCATCTCTATAGTATAGGAGTGCTTCCGGTCGGATTGAGAGGCGCTTTCATGCGCAGTAACAACGAAATTTCTGATTCTTTGTCACGATTATACTTGATATGCAGGGTTCCCAATATATTCTAATACAGACAATCCACTTCAATTCTGTGTTTATTTTTATCGATTCGAATCCTGAGTGTATAAAACATTTCTTCTTGGAGATTTAAGTTTTGCTTCAAGGTCCTCTCCCTTTCTCTCTTCTCTATAATCTATTCCATTGCACTAACTAACCGGTTACTATCAAAAGCCAATTGACATTTATTCAAGATATCAAAGATTCAGTCCCATTTTATTGTCGGGATCATCGATGGACATAGGCCACCTGTTGTGTTACTTTATGTTCTCCCATGTTTATGGACTCAGCAAATGGAATAATGAGTTTGAATCCATTCAAAATATAACTTGCTCAATCAGCTTTCATTTCCCTTTAGATCAGTCGGTTTTCAATTGAGCATCGAAAGCAATTCTCGTTCTCTTTGTTTTTGCTTTTCTATATGATTGGTTAGTAAAACTCGTACCATTTCGTTTTCAGTCAATGAGAAGAAGAACCCGCGCTTGCCGCCGGCTTGATGTAACCGCTTCGAATTTTGATTGGTTCATTTCACTGCTTGGGTCTACTGTGATTGGCCAAAAGTTATAGCTTTACTTTCGGTTTGACGTCACTCAGTTGGTATCATTCTATGAAACAGATGTTTTAAATCAGCACGCCAATGGTGATCCTACGCAACAGTTGACGGATGAATGGATAAACACCTTTAGTTAAACAGGGTAGTACCTTCAGGACATTTATACAACAGACCTGCCATCAATGGGATCCCTGAGTGATAATATAGCGACGTAAAACTACTTGACGTGAACACTTGACGTCTATTATATGTTTGCCAAATTTTAAAAAATGCAGCTGCCAAGTAGCTTCAATTGAAAGCCACATACGTGTATGTATGCCACATTCACTCCATCTAGAATGCACCAGATCGACATGTAAGCTTCTCAAACAAGCTTTTGCTAAATGATATACATATTTTACACTTTAAGTAACCCTAATTCAACTTCGTCCCAAGGGACTCTCCTTTCCTCATTCCCTGGTGTGAGATACCCTGGGAACCACATTAAACACGATTCTTGCTCAGCTCCCGAGTGACGAAAACGATGCTAAAATCAAAATATTGAAGCAAACTACCATAAAGAAGTAAAACACTGTTTCAAATAGATAAAAAGGCAAATAATGCCAGCAATCAGTCTTTGAAGCCAGTCAGCACACATTTTATTTTTAAATTAGATTTAAGTTTATATTTTGCCAGAAGCTTTGGATAAGCTTGTGAATTTTGCCCTGTTAATATTTAACAGCCTATGTAAATCATCATGGTCATCATAATTTTTTATTATTTAAATTTCAGTTGCAAAGCTCTCTAGATCAGAAAATGCAAATAGCGCGCATATACACTCGGTACCAAATGTGGCCAAGTCTAGCTCCCATTTTACTGGCTATAGTGTAATAAGTAATAATCTTATAAAAAATGATTTGGAAATACATGAGACAAGAAATATAAGTGATAGAAACCGACGTTTCGGTGCATCTTGCGCCAAAAATCGAGGTTACATAATTAATGATAAAACTCCAGTTTGTGAAAAGGCTAAGTTAAAGCGAATTTGCATAAAAGAGTGCCTTGATAATGGCGCAAGATGCACCGAAACGTCGGTTTCTATCACTTATATTTCTTGTCTCAATAATAATAATAATAATAATAATAATAATTAATATTTATATTGCGCATTTTTCTATAAAAATAATCAAATGCGCATTACAGACATTACAATAAAATACAAAGATAAGAATCTGTTTACAATTACTATGTAATAAAAAGACGAAAACTACACTATTTACAATTGGCTATAAGAAAAGTAATTTTCAGAAAAACTATATAAAACTAAAAGATTTAAATATAAACTAATTGTAATAACAAAATGCCTTGCGTGTCCTTGGTAGAGTTCACATTCAAACAATCAAGCCTGAAGTACAGCTTCTTGAAGGGCAAGGACTGGAATGGGGGTGAATGAAAAAGTATGAAGAAGTTAGACCAAACTTTGCGGTCAGTTTGAATAAATTAGGTGCGGTCTCTATCGAAGTGACCAAGTTGTAAGGATCGTAATTCCTCAGAGAGTTCCGACTGCGCATCGAGAATTTAAAAAAATATATTGCCGAAGAAAACGGAGAGCAGACGCAATTTAGCAACAGAACGGGAACGTCATTTGAGGACGCGAGAGCGCGCGGAAAGGACTGAACACGACTTCCGGTGCTCAATTTGCTGCTCTGCCATTGGACGCAAGTCGGTTTTTAGATCTGCGCGCGCCGTTGTCAAGAAGTCCCCGTTGTCTTTGCTAAATCAGCCTATTTGTTCCTTTTCCTACGCGTCGCGTCTCCGCGCAAGGGGCAATTTTCGCGCGCGCGCGTATTTCGCTCGCTTTACTACCTACTACTACCTACTACTTTACTAAGAAAAATGAGGAACTACTCATAGCCTACTGCAGTGAACAGTTGATCACTTGAGATACATTTTAAGCACAACAACAGATGATGACCAGCATATAAAACTTAGCATTATCACTCATTAATATTTTCATACCCTGGTCAGCACTGCGTTGCAAGTTACCGGAAAAATTCGTTCGTGCAAACAGCACTTTTAAGCGGCATTTCGTCCCTTTACCGAGGCATATGTATCGGTATCGGATATTCCTAATAGAAGGGGACTAAATCTCATTTGCCTTATCCTTAGAAAATAGAGTTGGGTTGGTTGTCGTCTGGGCTGCCTTTAGTTGACATGTGGGTTTACTTTATTAACCTTTTAAATGGTTATTGTAAAGGAAACAGATCAACTTACTCATTCAAAACCCGTTGTTGTTCTTCAAGATGAGAAATGTACTCCACTGCTTCATCTAATCACTCCCTTAGCCGCCTATATAAAAGAAAACAAACATAAATGATCAGTCAAAGGAAAGAACATCGCGCATTTCACACTGTAACATGAACTTTCACAGTCTGAACTGTTTTCGAGTGGCTCAGTTTGAAAAAAACACATTTCAACGTGATGATTCAATACACTAAAGTTAAATAAGGCAACGAACCAAGCAGAACAGTAAGAGGAACACAAACCAAGAAACAAAACTGGAAGGCTGTGTGAAGCGTGAAGAGATATGCGGACTCGCAAAAGAGAAAAATGTTGGACCCGCGTAAAGCGCGGAAAACTTCCATTAGTTGAACCTGGAAAATAAATAGAGCCAATCCGCAGCATTGGCAGATAAATGAATACTTCCTAGTTCTGACGGTCAATAAAAAGTCGGGAACAATCATTGAGTAAAAACATTTCCGAGTGTCGATCCGCTTTCTTCAATTTAAAGATAAAAACTATCGGCCTAAAATTCATCACAAAACCACCAACCTTTTACGATCGGCTTTATCTCTTCTTTTTAACATAAATAAACTGTGAAGTTGACCCATTTCAAGGGTTAAGCTGCTTTCTTATTCAGATTAATCCAGAGCTTCAAAAACACGTCTGCTCAGTAGCAAAACTCTTTTCGAGGGAACGTTTCTCCATTGTGACATCACAAAGGAGAAGTAATGCGCGCGCTCCAATCAGCCAACCAAGTTTAATTCAGCGCGCGCACATGACTTTTGTCTTTCGAGCTTATGTTTTTCATTATGAGCGGTTTGTTGTGGTAACATTTTGAAGGAAGGCGAACTCTACCCGCCGTATGCGCCAAAGTAGTGACAAAAGTCTTATCCATAAATTCTACAAAGGCTCTTTTAGAAAGTGCAGAATTGTGCGCATAACAGTACGCACAATATTATTAAGGCACACACGCAAATCACATACATTTTGGGAATTCGGAAAGCGTGGAAAGCTAGTTTCTTTTCCATTCAATTCATTGGCTAAAGCTAAGAAATCAATTAAGCCAATCACAACCAACGTCGACCAGTGAGATCAGTTTTAACAGTGGGCAAGAAGCAGGCAGATACAAAGTCTAGAAACAACGATATGCGGCATTTCGGCAAACATTTCGGGGTGTCAATGCGGTTTCTCATCTCAAAAGAAAATAATCGCTCTTGATTTTATCACGAAACCACATACCTCTTAAGATCGGTTCTTTCTCTTCGTTTTAACTTAAATAAGCTGTAAAGTTGACCCATTTCAAGGGTTTAACTGCTTTCTTGTTTACATAAATCAAGAGCTTCAAAAGCAGACGTCTGCTCAGTAGCAAGACTCTTTTCGAGTGAAAGGTATTCCATTGTGACAATTAACAAAGGGGTAGAATTTCGCGCGCTGTTGTCAGCCAATCACATTTAGTTGTGTTCAGCTGTCAATAAAAGGAGCGCTGAGAAAGCAATTTTAGCGAGCGCATGAGTCTGTTCTTTTGAGCTCACGTCTTTCTTTATCAGCGGTTTGTTGTGACAACATTTTAAAGGACGACGTGCTAAAGTAATGACAAATGAAAAGAAATTCAACATATTGTGTCTGTGTTAGAAAGTGCAGACTTGTGGTGAAAACGTTACGAACACTGCATGTTTTTCTTTTATAACAGCCCGTTTACACTAGAAAATTTGTTCTCACAAAGTCAAAAGATCGAAAAACATCTGATAAATAATGATAGAAATAATTACGAGGGAATTGCTGTTGGGTATTGACTCACGATGCCATTGCGAGCACTGTTACATCCATGAAAGCATGCAGGCCACTACTTGCAATGTAAATCTGCAAAAACCTTGAACTGTATGTCAACTACAAGGAGAAACACTCTCACGCCACTAACTTCAATTTTGGACCTGCACAAAGAGCGGAAACTACTGAGTTTTTGTCTTGCGCTTCATTTGTTAAGTTTGAAAATCAATTGAGCCAAGCACAGACCAGGCAGACAAATTACGAGCTCTGAGAGTGAGTCATTAAAAAGGAGGCAATAGAGAGTTCATAAACAACGACGTGTGACACTGCGCAAAATTTCCGAGTGTCGATCAAGTTCTCACTTTCATTTTTAAAGAAAAAAAAATCGTTTTATTAGAAAACCTCTAACCTTTTGCGATCGACTCTTTCTCTTCTTTTTAACTTAATACAGCTGTACAATCGACCCATTTTAAGGGTTTAACTGCTTTCTTATTCAGATTAATCAAGAGCTTCAAAAAACGCGTCTGCTCAGTAACAAAACTCTTTTCGAGTGGACGTTTTTCCATTGTGACATCACAAAGGAGAAGAAATGCGCGCGATCCTATCAGCCAGTCACATGCTGTTTCGATCAGCTGTCAAGCAAAGAAACGCAGAAAAAGCAAATTTTAAGTCCCGGCTACACGTTCAAACATTGTTGTAAAACATTTGTTGGATGAGCAATGTTAGAACGTGTAGCATGCATGTTTGATGACGTTTGTTCAACATTTTTTTGTTGGAAGAATGTTTTGATCTCGAGCAAACATTTTCTCCAACATACAACAAATGTTGAGGCGTGTAGCCGCCCATTCAACAATGATGTATTGCAAAGACCAATCAGAGTTAAGGGCCCAGTCTCCAATCCGAAAGCCTAATGGCAGAGGTGGAAATTGTTGAAGTCAGACAGCCGAAGAGACGTGTTTCCAACAATGTTATATGCGTATCCAACATTGTTAGAAGCGTTCTTACAACAATGTTGGGACGTGTTCTTCTAACAATGTTACAACGTGTAGCCGGGGCTTTAGCGGGCGCACGCATGACGGTGTTCTTTTGAGCGCACGTATTTCGTTGTCAGCCGTTTTTTGTGACATTTTAAAGGACGGCGAACTCTACAGATGAGCTAAAGTAATAAGAAATAAAAAGACTTACTCAGAAATTCAATAAAGATCTTTGTTAAAAAGTGCAGACTTGCGATCACAACGGTACAAACACTGCTTTTTTACAGCGCGTTCACACTAGAAAAATTGAGGACAACGTTGAGAGAAATGATTTCGAGTGAATGGGTATTGGAAATGAACTAATGCTGTCGTTGCGTGCAGTGTTGCATTTATGAAAGCAGGATATTACTTTGAACGTAAATTACTAGGAGCTAAAACCTTGAACTGTGTGTCAAGAGCAAGGAGAAATGCGTGCACACGAATGAAGACAATTTGAACCTGCGCAAAGCGCGGAAAAACATTTTTTGCCTTGCACTTCATTAGCTAAAGTTTGAAAATCAATTGAGCTAATCACAGACTAGGCAGACAAATCATTAGTTCAGACAATCAATATAAATGGGGCGATAGAAAATTTATAAACAATAATGCGGGGCAGTGAGCAAAACTTTCCGAATGTCGCTCAAGGTTCTCGGTTTCATTTTTAAAGAAAAAAATTGCTCTTGATTTTATTAAAAAACCACCAACCTTTTGCGATGGACTCTTTCTCTTCTTTTTAACTTAATACAGCTGTACAATTGACCCATTTTAAGGGTTTAACTGCTTTCTTATTCAGATTAATCAAGAGCTTCAAAAAACGCGTCTGATCAGTAACAAAACTCTTTTCGAGTGAACGTTTTTCCATTGTGACATCACAAAGGAGAAGAAATGCGCGCGCTCATATCAGCCAATCACATGCTGTTTCGATCAGCTGTCAATCAGAAAAAGCAGATTTTAGCGCGCGCACGCATGACGGTGTTCTTTTGAGCGCACGTTTTTCGTTGTCAGCCGTTTTTTGTGACATTTTAAAGGACGGCGAACTCTTCAGATGAGCTAAAGTAATAAGAAATAAAAAGACTTACTCAGAAATTCAATAAAGATCTTTGTTAGAAAGTGCAGACTTGCGATCCAAACGGTACAAACACTGCTTTTTTACAGCGCGTTCACACTAGAAAATTGAGGAAAACGTTGAGAGAAGTGATTTCGAGTGAATCGGTATTGGAAATGAACTAATGCTGTCGTTGCGCGCAATGTTGCATTTATGAAAGCAGGATATTACTTTGAACGTAAATTACTAGGAGCTAAAACCTTAAACTGTATGTCAAGAGCAAGGAGAAATGCGTGCACACGAATGAAGACAATTTGAACCTGCGCAAAGCGCGGAAAACCATTTTTTGCCTTGCACTTTATTGGCTAAAGTTTGAAAATCAATTGAGGTAATCACAGACTAGGCAGACAAATCATTAGTTCTGACAGTTAATATAAATGGGGCGATAGAAAGTTTATAAACAATGATGCGGGACAGTGAGCAAAACTTTCCGAATGTCGCTCAGGTTCTCAGTTTCATTTTTAAAGAAAAAAAAATCGCTCTTGATTTTATTTAAAAACCACCAACCTTTTGCGATGGGCTTTTTCTCTTCTCTTTAACTTAAAACAGCTGTACATTTGACCCGTTTCAAGGGTTTAACTGCTTTCTTATTAAGATTAATCAAGAGCTTCAAAAAACGCGTCTGCTCAGTAGCGAAACTCTTTTCGAGTGAAAATTTTTCCATTGTGACATCACAAAGGAGAAGAAATGCACGCGCTCATATCAGCCAATCAAATTCAGATTTGATCAGCTGTCAATCAAAGAAAAGCAGAAAAAGCAAATTTTAGCACGCGCACGCATGACCCTGTTCTTTTGAACTCACGTATTTCGTTGTCAGCGGTTTTTTTGTGACATTTTAAAGCACGGCGAACTCTAAAGATGAGCCAGAGTAATAAGAACTAAAAAGACTTTGGCCCGGTTCAAACGTCGAACTTCTCATGTGCCGAATCTAATGCAAATGAGCGAAAACAATAGATTTTTCACATTTGCATTAGATTCGGTACATGAAAAGTTCGACGTTTGAACCGGGCCTTACTCAACAATTGAATTAAGTCTGTGTTAGAAAGTACAGACTTGCGATCAAAACGGTGCAAACACTGCTTTTTTACAGCGGGTTCACACTAGAAAAATTGTTCTCGCGAAGTCAAAATATCCACAAAAATCTGGAAAACGTTGAGAGAAATGATTTCTAGGGAATTGGTTGGGAATGAAGTAATGCTGTCGTTGCGCGCAGTGTTACATTTATGGAAAGCAGGATATTACTTTGAACGTAAAAAACAAAAAACCTTGAACTGTATGTCAAGAGCAAGGAAAAATGCGCGCGCACGCACTGACAACAGTCAACAGCGTGACTTGGTTCAAATGGACCAATCAGAGTTGACCTTGCGTAGCGGCCGTTGGCTTGAAGTCGGTCACAAGCATATCAGGAAAGCCGAAGAAACAAACTTTAAGCCAAATGTTTCGTTCTTCACGAGTCTTTTGACCTCCGAGACACACGTATGTGGAGTGAAATTTATTGGTTTTATTGCGATTCGGGACTTTTCCCTTTGAGGAGAGAGCGATTTGTGGAGTGACGTCTGGCCAGCGATTGATGCGATCGATGGAGTGGTCTGCCTTCTCCTTCTTTTAGAAGGAGAGACAACGATTTCGAATAACTTCACTAAACGGCGTCAGAATGGCTTCCAAATCGGCACAAGAGACAAGTACGCGACACATTTGAGGTAGGAAAACTTTATTTCTAATTAGATAGTTATTTACACACTTTTTTTTTACGATCGGTGACTTTCCCATACAATTCTCTATATAAACAAGCTGACGCAGAGTCGAATTTTGAGCTTGGGAAGCCTGTGGTAGGACCCGAAAGAAACACACTGTAAATGGCTGTGGTACGCCACGAATCTCCCCAGAAAATCTCTTGAGAGACCACAAAGGATTGTTTTAACTTTCTACCGTTTCACTTTTTTGGGATCTTCAACGGTTTTGCGACAAAAGGTCTCGAAAGTTAGTAAGATTTTCACTATCCGCCATTTTGAAATATACCTCTAAATTGTGTGACAGATTACTGCCGTAGCGAAACAGTCCTCGGAAAGATCTCTTTTCTAAAAGATGAAAATGTGAATCACCTTTGTAGTTCTTTCCAGAATTGAAATCAAGTGGCACATTGAGATATAATGGGAAAAAAATAGAAATCCGAAAGAACCGTAGCTTGCAATGATTCTAAAAATCTATTACGTGACTCACCACAATGTTGAATAGACTGTCTTCAATTAAGCTGCATTTCGTTTGCCTTCTGTTTTAGTTTCCTCCTGCTGTCATTAAATTATCTCAATGAGTTTTCTACAAATATGCGTTGAGTTCTTAAAAGCCTTGCAGGGTAAAGTTATTGCCAGTTGAATGTTTACGGTTTGACACGGTCCATTTGCTGACTTGTCACGCAATACATCACAGGCGAGGTCGCCAATGCGTAAAGCTCAAGTTACCCAAAAACTTAATAATTGCAAGTGGCCTTAGTAGAAGTTTCTTCAGGAACCGCAGGTCACTGCAGTGTTTGGTATAGGGTTGTTGCGAGAACAGTAACAACGCGTTAGCGGGTTTCAAGCTTTTTGCCAGGGGTTGTGCGTTGCGCGGGCGAATTGCGCGGGTTTGGATTCATTCACCTGATGCGTGGATCTTGGCCATGTGTGTGTGGTTTATAAGCAAGTATCTAAATATACTTTAAGGAATCCCTATTGTCACAAGGTAAGTCATTTTAACTGCCAATCGTTGGCACGTGTAGTTGCTGAATTTGATATATGAATATGCCGCTGATAGGTACTTGTCGTGAGCGGTACAACCTTTTCAATTCAGTATTTGGTCTCACTCTTTCACAGTATACACTCGAACATTCCCTGAAAAACCTGTACAATTTGCACTATCAATATATGGCTTGTTCCTTCTCTGTGCAATATCATCAACATTTAATCCGAGATCCTCATAAATCTCACTCAGCATTCTTACCAATAAACTCGTCATAGATTGTTATTTTGCGCCGAATAACAATAGGGTGACGCAAGCCAGCCTCCTCTTCGACGACCACGTTAAGTTTGAATATAAAGATTCAGCCTCAATTGCATTCAATACAATAACTTTATTTACCCACGGTAGAAATTAAAGCCAAGAGCTTATGGGGCCGTGAAAAACAAAAGGAAAATAATTAAAACAATAACTTATAACTAACGTAAAACTCTATAAACTCGAAATAAACTCTTAATCATGGCCTTTATCGTCACTGCTGGATTCTTCGTGTTCCGTCGATGAGACCTTTCACTGCCAGTTGACAGAAAAAGCCTGTCGCTCCTAATTCACGGCGAGCTTCTAATTCACTCCTTACTTTGCGTACGTTATTCGAAACTCCTTTTGGTTGGCTGTCTTCTCGCGATCCTCTCCGGTCAAAGACTATTCGGGATCAGAAAAAATTGAACTTCTCTACCTTCACGCCTGATACCTGACTGCTTGACATGCTACTTACAATGGTAGAGACACAATGATAACATCCAGCATTGTCTTGTTTCCAATACGTTTTATCCATAACTGGAACGGCTGTTTCTTGTAAGTGTTGCAAGTAAGTCTTGTAAGACAGCGGCTACTGCTACATTGTCTTAAACACGGGCACGATGGTTTGCTTTTCCACTGGACCACTTTGATCGCGTTTCAAGAGTTTCAGAGCTGTCCTCAAGACAGTGTAGTGTTGGGTCCGCCTCATTTCCCAACCGGCAAATAATATATCAGAGCCATTAAGCCACGACAAGATCCTCAGTCCTCCCAAACTTCTGAAGAAATCAATTCCTCCCGTCAAGGCCCAGAGCGTGTAGAAGATGACGAAGCCGTAGCAACAGAGGCCAGTGGAATATTTGTTGGTCAAGAAGAGGGCTGTATTGAGACATTTCAGCGGTAATCAGCTTTGCAGGCTTATCAACATGTTGGAAAGTATGAATGATCCCTGGAAAGAGAAACACTGCCCGACAAGGAGAAGTGAGGTTACGCAGCGAAACGGAC
>JAEMWC010000735.1:297500-310000 GCA_016490735.1 Pachyseris speciosa
CGGCAAAGTGCAGAAAACCTTTTTGGCCTTTCGTTTCAGTAGTTAAAGTTTGGAAATAAAGTAAGTCGATCACAACCAAAGCCGACCAATGATCATGCAGTTCTGAAGCAAGGAAATAAATTCTAGAAATAACGATATGCGGGATTGCGCAAAAAAATCGCTCTTGATTTAATTACAAAACCACCAACCTTTTGCGATCGGGTTTTTCTCTTCTTTTTAACTCAAAAGAGATGCACATTTGACCCCAACCTTGTTCCCAGAGACCCTGGGAGACCCTGGGAACGAGGTTGCATTTGACCCAAGTTCAGTTTCGATTAGCTGTCAATTAAAGAAGCGCAGGAAAAGCATTTTTAGCACCCGCATGACGCTGGTCTTTCGAGATCGCGTATTTCTTAATCAGCGGTTTGTTGGCAACAAGTCCAAGGAAGGAGAACTTTACCGACGAGCTTAAGTAGTGACAAATATAAAAAGGCTTACTCATAAATTCTAGAAAGGCACTGTTAGAAAGTACGTAACTGTGCACTCAAGGCAAATAGATCCATTTTGGACCTACGCTAAGCGCAAATAACTGATTTTGTCTTGCGTTTCATTGGTTAAAGATTAAAAAATTACTTAAGCCAATCAAAACCAAGGCCGATCAGTTATGACAGTTGGTAAGAAGTCTAGAAACAACGACATGCGGCAATGCATAAAAGTTTCCGCGTGTCGATGAAAATGGTCGGTCGAGATTTCATTACAAAGCCACTAACCTTTTGCGATCAGCTCTTTCTCTTCTTTTTAACTTAAATGAGCTGTAAAGTTGACCCATTTCAAGGGTTTAACTGCTTTCTTGTTTACATAAATCAAGAGCTTCAAAAGCAGACGTCTGCTCAGTAGCAAGACTCTTTTTGAGTGAAAGGTATTCCATTGTGACATTTAACAAAGGGATAGAATTTCGCGCGCTGTTGTCAGCCAATCACATTTAGTTGTGTTCAGCTGTCAATCAAAGGAGCGCTGAAAAAGCCATTTAGCGCGCGCATGACTCTTGGTTTTCTTAATCAGTGGTTGGCTGCGGCGACATTCCCCCTCCCCCCCCCCCCCCTTAAAAAAAAAAAGAGAGAGGAGTGTGTGTGAAGGGGCGAGGGAGAGGAGGGGGTCGGGGTTGAAAATTCATAGCCTCCTAAGTCTTGATGGCTCTAAGCAGGCGAGCACAGAACCGTTTAGAAGCAGCTGAACCTGTCTCTCGTGAAATTGAGTGGGCTGAGGTATATATAGAACAGAGGGCCACATTGCTGAATGTCACCGAAGTGACTCGGTAGCTCGCCAGTCGAACTCTGCAAGAGTTAAGTTTGATCGGAAAATATTGTTTGAATTATTGAGAATTGAAATATTTATAGAACAGTACTATTTTCTTGTTATTCTTTTAGCGCTGGTTTTACTCATCCAGGCCCAGCCCAAATCTTATTGAAGAGATCTGACACCATGTCATTTGCAATACCCTGCGAGCCAGAGTTCATTGGTGCTAGTAATCTGTAGTATTACGATGTTTTGCGAAAGGTGTGGCTTGAAACAACCATCACATAAAACGTAAACAAGCATAATCCGATTGGACACGTTTACACCAGCTTTACATTAACTTTACTTTCAGTCTAATAAAGTGCAACTTAACGCAAACTTTATATGGCGCGTAAAGGAAAGTAAATCTGGCTTATCAACTTTCAACAACCTTTACGCAAGCTTTACGTCCGATAGGCGTAAATCTACCTTTACAAGGCTTTACGAAGTGGCGTAAACTTGCTTCCCCAACTTTACGCAAATTTACGGCAACTTTAATTTTCCGTAAATCTCTTTTTTCATGCTGTGTGGGGAGCCGGTGAAACACGAGTCCCCTAAAAGCGTCGGCGCGGGAGGTTATCAAGCCACTAGATGACATAGAAAGGAGGCTCGAAAGGGTTTCTTACTGCTGATATGCATGTCAAAACAATTCAAGATTTTTGCTGTAAGTCACTTAAACAAATTGTAGATTATCTTACAACAGGGATGTTAAAGTTTCAATTGAGACAACTTCTGACGTCATGTACGTTGTCTTGGTAACCATACCTCTCTAAAGACCTACCCCTAAACCCTAAAAAGTCACTTTTTTAAATTTATCTTTAAAACTAACTCGGTGACCTATATTTTTTATAAGCGTTTTTCAAAGTTTGCAATATTATTCACTTTCTGTGAAAATTTTAGAAAATTCTGTAGAGTGGAAACGGAGATAATTCGAAAAATAGCCCCTTAAGGATTAAAAAACATTTACTCTACATATTTTTTCTTAAATTTCTTAAATGTTAGATAAAGTTGAATGCTATTTGCATGAAAATTTTCAACATAGGTCACCGAGCAAATTTTTGAGATAAATTGATAATCATTTTGCACCATTTATTTCCGGTTCGCGCGATTTCGCGCAACTCATTATTTCCGGTCGCGCTCTTCATGTTACCGCTGACTTTATTCGCGCGAGTTGCGAGACTCATACAGACTCGAAATTCTATCGGACTCCATTGTCTCTCGTCGTGTCTGCTTACCAAGGCTATTAATAGAGGAATTAGCACGCTAAAAGTAGATGAAATCAAAGCAAAGAGAAAGATCTTGTTTATTGTTCGTGGAAATACTTTAATATTGAGGAAATTATTCTTCTGTTCAATGAAATTCTCGACGATTTGGTTTGGTGACGCGAGAAGTTTCGAGACGATAGAGGGAGTGTCATAACTCCTTAAAGACTGTTTATTCCAAGTTTGAAATTTCTTGAAGAGTACTGAAGGCCAAACCGGAGTCTGCCAAACTACTGGATTGTTGTTAACTTAACAGAGCCTTTCGGAAGGTAAGTGAGATTTCCACTGAAGGTGTCAACAACTTCTTGTCATCGCTCAAGAACTGTTGTCGGTTGCAGGGCTTCGTTCGGTAAAGATGTTTTTCCACGATTCATAATAGTTTCAGCGCTTGGCTCGGGTGGCGGAGAAAACAGAATCCTTGTAAGTGCTTTCACATCTTCCAATGCGTCGTGAGCGGAAAATTCACAATTAAACAGTGCCTTATAAACACAGCCCAATTTGTTGTTCGGCGAAGATTTCAAGGTGTTGTTCAGTTGACTTCGAAGGAATTTCAAAACTGGAAGATTTTCACAGAACAATACTTAAATTTCATGCAGCTGGTTGGAATATCTGCAGCCTCCGTTACGGAGAGGTCTTGGGGTATCAAACACTGAGGAGCTGTGCAGGATTTATGGTATTTGTACAGTGCATATCTGATCTCTCTCTCGAGTACAAACTATTGTTATTTATACAATGCAGGCCTTTTTTTGACAAGTTATCCATTTTCACCAACTTATTTATAGTGTGAAGTGACTGATTACATTCAATTTCTGTACAGGTATATTTGTCAAGTTTTAAACTTTTTAAACTGCATGTATACTTATTTGTACATTGTAGTTGTTTGAGTTAAAATTGTTTCATATAAAATTAAGCTGACGTGATGTTGAAATTCCTTTTGAATGAACTCCTTGAGAAACAATGTAATATTTACTTGTTAAAATGTAAATAAAAAAGCCGAGCTTCAGTAAAAACTGGATCCTTAAATTCATTGCTTACCGTTTTCATAACTTGTCCAACCCTTTTTGCTAACACCTTCATGCCAATAATTCGTGACCCGACTACATGCTACACGTAATTTCCGACTGTTTTCCTTGCCTGAGTCCTGTGTGTACATGTATGATGAAGTTTGGATTTTTTAAAATACGTTTATGACATTCAACAGCCAATGAATCGAAAGTATTTAAAGCCATGTGTAGTGTAGTGTAGTGTAGTGTTGTAAAGTTTTACGTACCAATTTCTACCGTCTTGTTTGTTTGTTTGTTTTTTGCGAGCTATAAAATCGTTGATCGCGCGTTCTTGAGCATCATCCTGAAAACGACGCTTCTTTGCTGACTTTCTTGCCCGAGTCATCTTGTTGACGGAAAGTACACTGTTCTCAACGCTCTTTTTAGAAGCAAAGTTCCCCATTTTAATCTGCAAATAGCCGCATTCAGCTTCAGATGACAGACTTTAATACTTTTTCATTTGAGGTCGCCATTGTTGTTTACAACTCCCACCGCTCGCGCCTCGTAACTTCGCGGGAGGATCGCGTAAGAACACGCATGGGATACACCCATTTGGATCCACTCTCCGCGCGGTCAAAAAACCCTTTCGAACCTCCTTAAGGTGGCCGAACACAGTTTTCGCGCGCGCTCTCCAGTCGTTGGTGCTGATGCGAGGCAGCGCGCGCACAAGGATAAGACAACAACAAACATGGAGCCGAATTAAGGTGGCTGAACACAGTTTTTGCGCGCGCTCTTGCCGGATGCGATTCAGCACGTGCACGAGGATTGCAAAAACAAACATGCCGTTGATACAGCGATCATTTTTTGGGCTCATGCCCGCTCTATCTTTGCTATAATAACAAAGGTATGTTAGAAAAGGTAACGATGCAAAGAACTCAGCATTTCTTGGATTTTTCAATATCGAAAGAACCTAGTTAAATGCAGCGCATGCGCAGTTGCTCGAAAAATTGAGACCGACTGCTCTTGCAGAAACTCGTCGATTTCTAACGATCCAGTCGTTAGAATTTCAAGAAATTTGGCAAAAAAATAGTTCACAAACCACGCGAATGATGTATCACGAAAAATCTGAATTTTGACATAGGGAATTTTCAATAATACAGAAAACGATTTACGGCGAATTACGAAAATCGCCTTTGTCAAAATTTTATTAAAACAGTGTTGACAGAAGGGATTTAATGTCAACTCGTAGTGGGCAAACGATGAAAACAATCTAACGACTGGATTTTGTTTAAATAGACAAAAACCATTTTATAAGCCTTGTTTTTAACCAACTCCGTTGCCATGGCAACAGCACACACACTAGCCAAAATGCGAGAATAAATACTTCTGTGGTTAATCTTGACTCTTGAAAACAACTGGCGCCAAAGCATAAATAGTTTAAAAGTAATGGTGAATTAGGCATAAGCACTTGAAAACTGTGTTCGGCCACCTTAAGAGTGATGAGTTTTTTGTTCTAAGGCGGTTTTATATGAAGCATTTTTCTTCTTAAAATGATAGTGATTTGTAAACTTAAGTTTTGTTAGAATGGTATGTCAGAAAAAGTCAAATTTGGCAGGTTTTTCAGTGTCACCGTCAGAACCGTGAGAACCGACTGAGAACCCAGTTAAATGCAGCGCATGCGTAGTGAGTTAAAAAATTGAGATTGAACTCTTTCAGGTCCAGTCTCCGAAATTCGGGTGTTTCTCGAAAACGGCCCGTTAGAATTTCACGAAATTTGGCAGAAAAATACTTCAGGAAACAAGAAAGTAGGTTATTGCAACAATTCTTAAATTTAACAGAAGAAATTGTAAATAATGAAGTTATCTTTCAGTGACGGATAGCTAAAAATTGGTCAATTAAAATATCATCAGAATAGTGTCTACATGTGAGTATTGTGACAAGTTTGTTTCAGGCAAATGATAGAGAAAATCTAACGACTGAATTTTCCGCAAATATGAAAAACCCGATTTTGAATTGATGTTTATATCCAGTCACGTTACCATGGCAACAGCGCACACATCAGCGTAACTATCAAAATTCGAAAGTCTATCCTTTTAACTCATGTGCTGCCAATTTTGGGGACCTAGATTTCAACGGTTTCAGAATAAAAGGGAAATGCTAGACAGGTTTCAAAAACTGTGTTCGGCCACCTTAAGCCTGCTTTTATGTCCTTTCACTTTTTTTTGTCTTTGTTCAAAACCGTTTAATTTTTTAACACTGGCTCTCTTTGTGTCTCGATCAAAACTGACTGGCAGCCCAACAGTTTGATCCAGGTTGGACACTGTTTACTCTTCTCTAAGGACTACGTGGAACCTGCGATCTTCTTTTATACGAGTCGCCCGAAGAAATAGAAAATGTCCTTAAAATCGACATCAATGTATCATTTGATTTTAGTGAAACAGTTGCCCACAGCCTTCCTCGAAAGAAAAAGAGCTATTTGCCCATATTTGGGACGCGCGTGATTTTGGTGTGACCTCCTGTCCCTCCTTATGGCGCGATCGGTTTTGTAACCAAGCCAATGGAAATCTATTTTTCTCTTCCGGTAACTGGAGCACAAGCAAAATGGCAGCATTAAAAGTGTCAGGGTTTTGCAAGGCTCTTTCTACGGCGCTTTTTGAGTACGACACAAGCAAAGTGGTTCACATTCAAAGCAAGACGATTGGTATCGTAAACAGGCTCGTTCAGCTGACTATAATCTGCTTTGTTATCATGTAAGTACCATGCAAGTTCATGCAAAATTAAACTTAAATTAAGCTTAAATGAGAACGAGACGTGCTCAGCTAACGTGCAATTCAGGTTAATCCTACTTATACCTCTGACGAAGACGAAATTGTTCTGATTGATTTGAAAAAATCTGGCCGCGCATTGGATTTCTGGCTGAGATTGATTATTTTGTGACATTATTCACTTTTTCTTGGAGACCATGTACCGTTAAACATGATACGATGAGTCATTTATAAGGTCAACTACAATCGGCAATAAACCTTATGCTGATCAATATTCGTTTTGTTAGAAAATTTTGTATTGCATCTAAAACAGAATCCAGAAGAAAACTTTGATAAAAACTCGGGCAATTCAAGATCTTGAAGCTGTTGCAGCTTATTGCAAAACTAGTATTTTTTCAATAAAATATATTACTTGGCTTAATATTTGTAGACCAGACACAAAGCTTACTTTAACCGTTGATTAGATTGAAATATGAATTAATCAGTTATTTTACTGTTGCCAATAATGTAAAATGCTGTTCATCTCCAAAAGATGTTCCAGTTTCGCAATGAGGGAAAATGTTGGTGAATAAAATGGTGATGACACCATGTGTGGCTGAATAAATTCAAACTTGTTTTGTCATATATTTTTAACTACCGGTATGCACAATTGCTGGTTTGCAAGTGACGTCACGGTAGCCATGTTGGGGTCAAGAACAATGTCCTTTCTCTCCGCTGGGAACTAAATTCTATTTTTATTTATATAATAACCAAAGTCAATTCGCGTGCTCTGATTGATCAATCAGGTATGGTCAATCATATGTATATTTTTAATTCATTTCAGGGGTTAGAAGAAGCTTGGGCCACGCCTAGATTGGTCTCCTTTAGGGTTTTAATTCAAAATTTCTGATGAGCATCCCTGGCCCTTTCATATAAAAGTACCCCCTCCCCCCCCCCCCCCCCCCACCCCCACCCCAAAATATTTCAGTTTCACAGGTAAATTGCTCTTCATTGCACCACTGCTGGAAACTGAAAAACAGATACCCAAAAATATTCCAGTTTGACTGAGGGAAAGTGTCAGTGAATGAAATGGTGAACAATTTGACATCATGTAACCTATATGTGGATCAAATAATTCAAGCTTTTACACTTTTTTTTTAATCATGAAGCATGAAACTTTTAAAAAACATCATTTTAGTAAGAAGCAACAGTTGTATTAAATCGTTCAAAGTAATGGAAAAAAAAAATAATATTGGAGGTTGCCGACATTGACATTCATTGATTCCAGAGACAGAAGTATTGTTAGCTGTTTCCTGCATCTCAGATGGAGTACTTAGGGTGTGAAGGCCTTTGGTTTTGGCTTTAATATTACTGTAATATATAGATTTAGCCAAGCCTAAAAACGGAGCTTCATGATTATTATTATTATTTTATTGGTATTGAGCAACTTCGCATGGCTTTCCTTGCGCCAATATTTTATGTTTATAATATAGCTCGCGCATCTTTTCATTGAAAACGAGCGTGCCTTGAGAGTACAAAGCACGCAGATGACGCCATTTGTCTGCGTGTGCAGTTTCAAAATCAGTACAAATTTGGCATTTTTCACAATTCAAAACATAAACTTCTCGATTAAAATATTACAGTCATACCATAGAACTGACGAGACGAATTCCACGTGCTGCTTGAACGGTTTTAGCCTCGCGTTAAAAACAATTCTAAGACACAGTGTTCACGCACCATGTACGATCACTGTCGCCATTCCGCGCGCGCAAGCTGAGAATAAAATTTGCTCAGTTTTCTCACAAATTGAAACGAATGAAGCTACAAATGTGGGAAAAACTATATTATAAAACAAATAAAAAAGCCTTAACCGTGCTTTTTTCTGTTATAAGGCACTCATGGAAGTGACAAGAGCACTCAAGAAGTAGTTAAAAACACTCGCCTGCGCCTTGTGCTTCTTCTTACTACAGTCAGCAGGAATTGACCACGGTTCAAAAACCTCAAAACATTACAACAAAACAATACACGACGCGTATGTTTGTTCGAAAACAAATTTAACAATCAAGAAACGATCAAACATTTTCACCCAATATCGTGTTTGACCGTTTAACCACCTCCCTCAACATTGCATTATTCTTAAATGGCTTTCCATGCTTGTGCTTGATCTAGATCAAACATTTTCATCCAACTTTGAAGTAGTAGTATTCTTGATAATTTTACATAGAAATCGAGTAGACTCAGCAGATGCCGAGAAAGATTTTCGTGAAAGCGGTACATTGAGAATTTCCGACAGCCGGGCATCTAGTATTTTGAAAGCCGTACCCGTGAGTAAAGAGTCCAAAGAATATGCTTTGTGCAAGCACGAAAAATTCATGCACTAAAATTCAAAAACCCTCCTTAAGAATCGCTTGGGAGTTATGCCAACGAACACTAAATGCTCTGCGGAGGTTTGGACAATACGTTTTGTGAATATTTCCCGAGAGCTGATCAGTCACGTCACGCTCGGTGTGTCAGAACATGAATATATTTGAAGTGTCGAAGCTATGAAGATTTCATTCTATGCCCAGGCTCGACAGTTGCCTCTACCCGCGAGTTAACTTTGTTTTGCCGTGAATTAGTTGTGTTAGTATGTTGGAATCCGCTCCCAGACAGTATGAGAACAATGACATCATTTCAAGATTTTAAGACAGCCATAAAGAAAATGAACCTTAAGTAACTGAAAATGAACTTTTTGTAGTAGTCTTAATTAATGTATTTAATAATTTAATTGATTTATATATTTTCTTTCTCGAAGATATTAGTTCAATAGAGCTACTCTGATAATTCGATTTGAAATAAAGTGTTTGTACGTATATGTTCTGCCGTGAGTTAATTTTGTTTTGCCGTCAGATAACATTGTCTTGCCGTGAGTAAAGTTTGTAGTGCCCTGACTTTTTTTTTTTTGCCGTGACAGATGTGGCAGGGCTACCGTACAAAGCAGTGTTTGAAATCGCTTGAGATTTCTAAACAACTTCCTGATGGTTTTACACAAATTAAATGAGAGATTTCGTGCAAATTGGACGTGAATTTCCGACTGCCGGGCATCTAGTATTTTGAAAACCGTACCCGTGAGTCAAGATTCTAAAGAATAATTATATGCTTAAGCTCGGAGAATTTGCTCACAACAATACTAAACTTCTATTTAGAATCGCTTGGCATTTCTGAACAAACGCTAAATACTCTGGTGAGGTTTCGTTCACAATTTCTGCAGATATTCTCGTGAGAGAACACAACTAAGTAATCCTACTTGACAGAATGAAGCTTAATAATCCCCGGAATAATCCACGCTATCAAATGACCGTGTCATGTTTGAAGAAGAGAAGATATAAAAAGAACTTGAGTATGCTTCAGAGCATCAGACGTGTTCCCTCGATCACAAGTGACTACTTTGGTAAGAGGAAAAGAGAAGGGATTTGAGGTTAGTGTCTTTTTAAAAGCTTAATAATCCTTAAACTCACAAATATACCTTTTCAAACGGAGATAAAACAAGCTGGAGACGCCAAGTATATTGCGTAAATGTTCTCGTCGAGTGCTCCAGTCTGAGTTTGTCTAAGTTTCTCACCCTCCCTCCCCCTTTCACGTTCTCTGTGGAGCGCAATAATTTATTGGTGAGAAATTGTATTTGTAACTCTGGTTTTCGCAAATTGTTTATCGTGTTTAACTCCACGTCATACAGATATATCAACTTTCAGACAAATTCTCGAAGATGTAGAAATTGCGAAGGAGATCCTATTTGCTTTTCAAAGTTAATTTGATAGCCTTTTTTCTGAGGTGCGCTGCCAGTATATTTGTCAGATCTATCTATCTATCTGTTCCTTTTATGCAGGCTGTACGCCAGTTTAAGCGAGGACAATCGGTAAAACGCTTAAGAGCCAATGTCAGAATATATGAATCGCATAGTAATTATTATTAGTAGTAATTATTATTCTGTAAAGTTCAAAATAAACAGTAATAATTGATGTACAAGCCCAAAAAGCACCAAGATACAAATGAATAAGAGTTTAATTTCAATAATCTATATGCTCTTATTAAGAACTTGAATTCCTCGCTAAGTTCCAACTTGAGGTGATTTTAACTTTAGACACGTCACTTCTGTTTTGTTCTCAATATAACCACACTTGTTTATCGATCTTCTCTCTGAAGTAAGGCCTTCTATTTTGCCTATACATTTCAAAGAAACTGACATTTAAGTGTCAAAATACTTTAGCTATATAGAGTAATAACTTACGCGCAGAAGTAGCGGCTGATTATCGAACGTGTTTCTTTTGGCCGTCGTGATGCTCGCAGTCTTCCTCGCAGCTGGATTTTGGGATGTCACGCAGCTCCCTTTCTTCCGTGACACCACCAAAGAACGGCTGCAAAGGAGACTACCATCCCAACGGCCAAAGTAAACACGTTCGAAAATCAGCCGCTACTTCTGCGTGTAAGTTATTACTTAATAGCTAAATTCTTACGACCTTAAATATCAGTTTCTGTGGAATGTATAGGCAAAACAGAGGGCCTTATTTCAGCGAGAAGATCGATTAACAAGTGTGGTTATATTGAGCACAAAATGCGTCTTTAACCCATTGGCACCCGTGCCGGCCAAAACCGGCCGTAAAAAACTCCCATGCTTCAAAACATTGCAACTCTCTAGATCGCACGAATATTGCCTTAACTGTTAGTTGTGAACACGAAATGGAATGCCCTTTAAATTTGGATATCCAATAAATGCAAGAAACGTAGCGATTTTTACCAAATATGGCCTTTTGAGTTTGGACAAGAACGAAACTGGCCGTTTTTAACGTCAAAGAGAAACAACAAAAATGCCCCTTTCTGCCTTCATGTTTTTTTAGGGAAATCATCGTCGAAAAACCAAAACTCAACCATCATAACGAAATTCAGTCCTTTTTCTAGCCTAGAAATGACTTTTTTTGTTCATATTCTTCTCCCGAGCGTAGATACAGCCTTTTGTTCCAGTGCATTCGGCCTTCCCGACATTTTCCACATCTTGAGCGCATTGCATGCTGGGAACTAACGAGAATTTTTGACAGCGCCCGTTCCTTCCCCCAATTCTTTCTACAGCCACTCCGACCTACCGCCAAAATTTCCTGCTCCTGGTCATCTTCAGTACACAGAAATTCCAAAATATGTGGCGGTAGGTCGAGAAATTCATCAATAGTCGAGTCCCAAAGGTACTAAGTGTTCGACCGGCCAAATTCCCAGTTCGTCGAGTAACAAGCCAAATTCAACAACAAAGTACATCACCTTGCTCGATTCTTTGAGAAAGTGGACTCTTAGCTACCGTCACGCTTAATGATGCTCATCAGGCAGCCGCTAAAGATGAAAAATGGCTGTAAATTTAGCAGAAATCGCAAGCAAACCGAACTTGGGCCATTGTTGTCGCTTCACGGATAAAAAATAGCTACGTCAAAATGACGTTTTCAGAAACCTTGAGCCTCCAGTGGCTTAGGACAGCACCACTTTTCCCTGGTAGTTCAAATAAAGAGTCACGAATTGCTATTCATCGTTTATAGGTGGAAAATCACTCCGAAAATGTAAAAACCTGCGGTAGTCAATGGGTTAAAATAAGTTATAATAAAGTTTTGATATAACGCGCGCTCTGATTGGTTAAAACAGCGTACTTTATCAGAGTACAGATGCACGGCCGGCTACGGTCTCACGCAAATCGAGTCGACCCAAATGAAAAGTGGCCGACCAATTTCTGAATTTTTCCTTCGGTTTTTATTTTGAGTGAGGCGTCTTATACGACCCAGAAATCGAGAATGAAAACGAGCTCTTAGCCTCAATGGATTTGAAAGATGCTTCTGCGAGTAACACCACAAATAACACCGTGATATTAATATCACGGGTGTTTTCAGAATTACAAGTTGCTGAAATTGTGCGACTCGCGCAGCGACAAGGGCAATTTCAGCAACCCCTGGAAACACAAGTGATATTAACCCTTAATTTCACGAGGACCCATTCCAATTACGTGTTAAAAACAGAAGGGTAAAATTTTCTCAACAATGCCGAGGCACGTCGAAAAACAGTCAGCCAAGCGAAGTAAAAACACTTTCCTTCGCAAGCCAAACAAACAAACAACTCAACTACTTTTTAATTTGCGTCCAAAACGAGTGTAGATGATTATTATTTACATCCAGTCGAGAGATAAATAT
>JAEMWC010000735.1:322500-448372 GCA_016490735.1 Pachyseris speciosa
CAGATAAACTGTGTCAAACTCTCTTGAATTTATGTATTTACTTAGATATAATTATATATCTATTGATTTATTTCTTCATTACTTTGATTACTTTGTTGGTTGGCATTATCGGGCACTGGACTTTTTGGTGTCCAGTTTATGGCTAATTGGAAATTTTAGGGTTTACCAATTTGGCTTCATCAACACATTAACCCCTTGCCACAAGTATCTCCCGAGTTTTCCCCTTGTGTGGCACAAATTATCAGGTGCCTTGCTTCAGTTAGCTTTGTCTGTAATTGTAAAGTCTTGGCTGGTAAGCAGCATGTGAGTTGACACTAACTTGAATACCTCAATGTTTTTGCAACAACTTGGTCAACTGAAGAAGATCCTGCAAACCGAGGCTGTACTCTAGCAGTGCCCGGCGTCGACAAAACCAGGATCGGATCGGATCCCGGATCGGATCACGGACCGGATCACGGATCGGATCGGATCGGATCACGGATGGGAAAAAAGTAATAAACAAAAAGTATATTGCAATGAACATTGGAGAAATGCTGACATACTGTGACATATTGCGTGACATATTGATGCTCAGGCCCTTCTGAAAGTGATTTCCCGCCACAGGAAGTGATTTCCCGACATGTAGTCACCTTCACGGCTGTCGCCATGGACGAAAGAAAGCGCAAGGTACGCATTATTTCATCATTCAGTTATTAGTTCTTTTTTAATATCATCTCACGTGTTTATTTACTTTTTCTATTTTAATATTATTTTAGCAAGGGCAAGAGAAGAGACGAAAAACGAGGTGGGGAGTAACGGTTTTTAGATGTGACGATTACAGTGTAGTGTACACGAGCGATTTATTTAGTTAAATCCATGTTGGCTTCTTCTATGAACTCGCTCAGCTCCTCTTTACCTAAATCGCAATTATTTCACGCCAAACGACTTAAATTCCACGAGTATATGGAACTCAGTGATGAACTTAGAGATCACACAAGAATTTTGGCCGTCTAGTGTGAAATCATCACGTATTTTTCGTATTGTAATATTATAATAATCCTTACAAACCCCTTGGCTACGCGGTACGCAGAAAATAATTAATTCAAATAAGAATTAAATTTATTCAATGAAAAAATTAAATGTATTCAAAATGGCGCAGCAATTTTATGTGCTGGCTTCGTGGTACGCGGTACGCCGTGATAACAAAGACAGAGTATTGTGCATTCCTCGTTCTTTTTCAGCGTATTTTCACTTCCTATTTTTTTTCAGCGGCGTGAATTCGCCAGCGGAGCTTTTAGGAAACCCCCGGAGGGCTAGGCATTTTCTTAAAATGAGTTTTCTCAGTGTGTAGAATAGAATTCGATTTATGGTCTTACGTTTTCGAAAAAATGTCTTAAGGTCTAAAATCTGGTCGACCGTTATTGAAACATCTCAGACCAAAGCCTCCAGACTGTAATGGCAACGCACGTCCTCGACCCGTCTATCTGACGCCGTTCTGGTCGGCGATCATGCGAATTCGCCCCGCTGAAAAAAATACCTGTTGCTTTCCATATAAAATAATTTATCACCGAACATATTTTTTGTCACAGTGGTTATAGTATATAATTATTAAAAGAGCCAAGGGGTTTGTAAAGATTATTATAATATTACAATACGAAAAATACGTGATTTCACACTAGACGGCCAAAATTCTTGTGTGATCTCTAAGTTCATCACTGAGTTCCATATACTCGTGGAATTTAAGTCGTTTGGCGTGTAATAATTGCGATTTAGGTAAAGAGGAGCTGAGCGAGTTCATAGAAGAAGCCAACATGGATTTAACTAAATAAATCGCCCGCGTACACTACAGAGGGTCCCCCAGGGGTTTTTGGGGAACAAGGGAACACGGGAAATTTGGCAATGGGAACACGGGAACAAAGCAAAAAAATCGTAGGGAACAAGGGAACATCAAATAGGTTAGGGAACAGGGGAACAAACACAAAAAATTACAAGGCCCTACGCTTTTTACATAAACGTGGGGGTGATAGAAGATTTTCTGCTGTTTTCTGATTTCTTTGGCAAGTTTTTGTTGCCATCTTTCGTGTCTATTACGATTTGTTTTAATTTTTGCAATAAAAATTGTCAAGTACTTGTGAAGAATTTAAATTTCGTGGCTGGTATGACGCGGCCTTTCGTCTCGGTCAAGAGACTCATCAGACACTTTTCGAATTTCAGCATACTCGTTGAGCATCGCGCTCAAAGTCCCGTTCGCGAAGTCAAGATGTTAGCAGTCTGGCCCTCTATCGCAGAAGGATTCCCAACCGCCAATTTTTGTTACGAAATACTTTCACAAAGTCAAAAATATCACAGAAATAATGATCAAAATTTATCAGCAACACTGTAGACCTTCAGTCAGTTATTTTGTTTTGTTCAGATTGGTTAATTAGGACGTATATGCAAAGAATAAGAGATAAAATTTAATCTTGAAAGGGTAACAAGGGAACAAGGTGTAATTTTGGACGGGAACAAGGGAACAGAGTTACAATTTTGAAGGGAACACGGGAACACAGACCCCCCCCCCCCCCCCCCCTGGGGGACCCTCACTACACTGTAATCGTCACATCTAAAAACCGTTACTCCCCACCTCGTTTTTCGTCTCTTCTCTTGCCCTTGCTAAAATAATATCAAATATAGAAAAAGTAAATAAACACGTGAGATGATATTAAAAAAGAAATAATAACTGAATGATAAAATAATGCGTACCTTCCGCTTGCTTTCGTCCATGGCGACAGCCGTGAAGGTGACTACATGTCGGGAAATCACTTTTCATGGCGGGAAATCACTTTCAGAAGGGCCTGAGCATCAATATGTCACGCAATATGTCACAGTATGTCAGCATTTCTCCAATGTTCATTGTAATATACTTTTTGCTTATTACGTTTTTCCCATCCGTGATCCGATCCGATCCGATCGGTGATCTGGTCCGTTTCCGTGATCCGATCCGATCCGATCCGATCCGATCCTGGTTTTGTCGACGCCGAGCAGTGCCCAGTGGCCCCTGACGACTTACGTTGCCTTTGGGCTACAAGGAAATCTTAGTTTTTACTGAAAATTACTATTCTGGGCACCCTGAATGTTAAAGGTTTAGTGTTTTGGGCTCCCAAACTTTATTCTTAGAGCACAGCCTTGCAAAATCATCAAAATATTTCGACAACAAAACTCTGCTCTGTGTCATTGTAACTTGATTATGCAATAATCATGTTTCCAGGTTATGAGAGTATTTATTTGTGTAAACTTGAATCATGAATTTCCTAAAAACAATTTTGTGTCACAGGAAAATGGTGCTTTCTTTGTGATGACAAACATGATAATTACACCTGATCAAAAACAAAGGACATGTCCAGAAGATCCTGGCAAAAGAGATGTGTTATGTGCCAGTAACAGTGACTGTCCAGCTATGGAACCTGTTAAGTATGGAAATGGTGAGTCTGGCCATCCGTAATTTATGGTACCAGTGCTTGACCTTAGCGGTGTACGTAGTCCACTAAGCCCAGGACTAGTACAAATTTGAGCTGGTAAAAATTGAACCACTACCACTGGGCCACTTGTAATAGAAGAGGTTTTGGAGATAGTATTGATGAACCCAAATTCAACGGACTTTGAGTTAAGTAAATCCCAAAAAATACTGAAGTTCAGTAATCACAATATTGGACACCATTTGGCTAGTATGTTTTATACTCATGCTAACCCATGCACTGGTATGTTATTAAAGCATTAAGGTCGAGCGCTGGGTACTAAATGTAGGGCTACATATGCACTGACAACTTGTTATGCTGCTCAGTATTAGTATCATAATTTTATTTGGTAAATTTGTTCTGCTGTCCCAAGTATAATACCTATCTTGTATCTAATTTTTTTTGGCTATCATAATATATAATTTTACTAAGGGGCATAATATTAGTCTACCTTAATGTGCCCCTCTCCTATATTTAGTATTACTTTATTCTCTGTAATTAATAGTTAATATGCAATTAATGCTAAATGGAGAAAAAATAAAATACAAATACAATACAATACAAGTCAGATTATGCTATTGTGAGTGACTAACAAAAATGGCAGTCATCATAACTGTGATTACAGGTAGTACCATGGTCAGTAAAGGAAACTGCTTTATTTTTTTTAATAGAATTAGACGAGACACAACACATATGTAGTGTATAAGTTTTTATATTGTATTTAATCTAAACTTGCAGCGACGATAAATTGTATTCTTAATATATTTCTTATGTTCTGATCACCGGTTCATACCAGCACTTTTTTTATGTTAAATCGCTGATCAGTTTTTTCAGTTTAAATAAAGCATTTATTATTAAACTGTAGCTACTTAACATTTGACTGAAATGGAAAACACAAAGTCCTGTTAGCAATACATTGTATCTGTAACAAAATTTGATAAAGAAATAAGAAGAAAACTATTTGGGTTAAGAAACCACTAATTTTTTTAAATTTATTATAAACGATATTTTTTTCGGCATTTGCTCTAAGAGGACATAGTGCTCATCAAGAGAGCTAATGCTGCTAACCACTAATTTTTTTTTGTCCTTAATTGGAGCACAGTCCTCTACACAAACAGAAGATAGTAAATCTGTGCCATGGTTTAGAAACCTGTGGTTAAAAAGGCAGTCTGTACCTGTAATCTGGAGGTCCTTGGTTCAAGTCCAGCTCTGACCACTTGTTTGATTTGTGTGCACCTTGGAACTTTGGAAGGTCCAAATTCAAATTGCAGGCCATGCTAAAAAAAGGCCTACTCTGCATCCAGCCATTTGGGGTTTTCAATCATGTTAACAAAAAACAAAACATTCTTGAAAAATCACCTTCAACGAACACTACTGCAGTTTTTAGAGTACAAGGAGACTTATGATGATCTCAATACATTATTCCCATCTTTTATTGAAGTAACTATGTAATTATTGTACGGTTTAGTTTAAAAATTTATAATAATTAAGTAGATGATTAAGAGGGAATCCACCAGAAGATCGAGTAACAAGTGGACAAAAACCTTGTACCAAGATTATTTTCATCGTATTGCAAACTTCTGTACGACTGTTTTAAATATCTTCTCAAAAAAAATCATTTCTAGCAACACCAAACGTCGAAAACGAATGTTGAAGTAATGTATGAAACACTTGAAAGTACTGGTGAAATGAAACTGATGATGAAATTTTGCCTGTGTTTGCACAAGTTCTCTAAACTTTGAAATGTATTTTCTCTCGTTCCAATGGGAAATTGTTTTCGGTGTTATTTCAGGCAATTACCTATGTATTTAGCTTTAAGAAAATGTAAAAATGACTGTAAAATACTTTAAATTATTCTGGTACCAGATTTTTGTCCACTAAAACCTGAAATTGCTCGATTTCCTAGCGGATTTCGTCTTAATTTCCTTCAGACAGTATTCCTATCAGCTCAATTATATTGATATTTACTACATTAACTTCTACTTTCATGACTTCTTTGTAAGACCTCATATACTGATTTTAACACTACCCAGCCTACATTAGCATTTGCTATTTTCGGGATAGTGTGACCTTTTTATTTATAAGTATCAATAAACAACAATCAATCAACAACTTTATTTGACTGTCTAATCTTCTAGCTTGCCCTCAGGCCTACTAATCGGGGACACTACTTAAATTACTTCTTAATGATAAATATATATATACATAATACTATAGAATGATAAAATTTAACTATTCTAAAACTACTTCAAATGTACACAATATTCAATTTACTTCGAAAATACACATATGCAATAAAAAACTATATATACAATTTTATAATATATCGACTCTACTAGTTATAATGATTTCTGTTTATGAATTATGAGTTACACAGGTGGTACCCTTTGCATACGTTATCACTAACCAATTTGCTCAGTTTTTTTCTCCTTATATTTGCTTTAAGCCTTCTTAAAGAGGTCTCGTTTCTGTCCTTCATGCTCAATTTTGACCATAAAAATGGCCCTAAAAATCTGAGGGTATGCTTTCCGTATTTAACAGTTTTTACCCTCTGAACATGAAAGTCCGAGTTCCTCAGGTTGCAGTTCGAAGGCGATGGCGAGAAGAGTTCCAGTATATTGTAGGGCAGTAATCTATTCCTGATTTTGAACATAAAGATAGCGATGTCTTGTAATCTCATGTTATATAGACTAGTCATAACTTGATTCAACTGATTTTTTGCAGCATCAAGGACTGTAACTACTCCTTTTAGGAATTTTCTACTTTCTTTAGAGGTCCCAAGGATTTCAATTCATTTATAATTATGAGATCCCTAGCTCTTCGTATCTTGCATATTATTTAGAAAAAACGTTGAAAAGGGTTCTTTATCAATAATATTAATTTTGATAAATCAGAACTAGTTTTTCTCTCTTCAAGTTGATGTTACAGGACAGTAATATTTTAACATTGAATCTAGGTCAAAAAGGTCTATTTACACCTAGGTCTATTTAAAAGAGGTTTACTTCCTACTTTTTTGTGATATGTTTACTCTTGCAAGCCAGTTACATTCGCATTATACTAGAAACTGCAACCTTTTTTACATACCTCCTTGTCGAACTAATATTTGAAACTTCTCAATTCGGTTTCAAGGACCTAAGTTTTTGAACTCGTTAAGCCATGAAATTCAACACAGTAAAAGCATCCGTTTGTTTGGGAAAAGACTTGGGAAAATCCCTCTTTCTTAGGCAAATATACTCATCGTTGAGCTACATACTTCTTCCTTCCTTTTCTTTTCTTTTTAAAATAATACATTTCATATTTCATGCTGTCCCCGTAACTCGTATGATGTACCCTATATTGTCAGGAAGCCTATAGTTCATAAGCCCCCGGCTTCTATATAGGCTTTCTTGTCATTACCACTTTAAACATTTGTAGTCTATCGTCTAAAAGTTATGATAAATTTCTAGTGTTTCGTATTCTCAAATTTCTAGTGTTTGTATTTTTATGTGGTTAATGGCAAATACCGTAAAAATGGAAATGGAAATGGAAATTCCTTCGTCTTCTTGTGAATAACTAGGGTTAGGAGACAAAGGAATTTCATTTCGACCAAGGTTAAATAAAAAATAACCTGAGATCAAAATAATTTAACCCGTAACATTGATCCACATTTATATTTGTTTTGAATCATTTTATCTTGAATCTTGAGAGAAAATCTCGCCTTTCATAAGCCTTGTGTCTTTTTACATTTCCTCACCATTTCAGGGTGTGCATTAGGCATTGGAGACTCAAGAATTCTCCTGCTAAATTTTGCTTGTTTCCTGTGAGAGCTTTGCCCTTTCATAATAATCGTCCCCTGTTACTTTACAGTATTCTCCTGCTACTCACTGAAATTCTTAATGAAAACCCTGCCATTTCATCGTTCTTTTGTGTTGTTTTGTTAATATCATGTGTTACATAAATTATACATAAATTTTGTAAATTCAGTGGGAAAACAAATAAAATAAAAGAAGTTCAGGTGACCTGCTTATACACTGTCTTATTGGTTATTGTTAGGTGTAAGGACAGGGAAGTGCGTTCCTGCTGATCGAGGTGAACGTGGAAGAAATGTTTGTGAGATCTACTCTTGGTGTCCAGTAGAGGTCGATGTTCTTCCCATGCGCAACTTTAACCTCACGTAAGATACATACCTCTTACTAACCAAGTTCAAGGTCTGTAGTGTAAATTACGGACCGAGTTTTTTTCCCATTGATTTGTGGCCCAAGCAGGCCGTAACTGAATGGGAAAAAAACTAGGATCGGTAACTTACAGTAAAGACCATGAAAACGAGTTTAGTAAGATGTTTATTATATCTCTTAAGGTTAATCTGGTGCGCGGGAAAGAAAACTAAGTGAGAGATATAGTAATTTGGATTAATAATTAAAAGTAAAAATTGAATTAAGTTGTTCCAGAAAATATATCCATAGTAGTGGACCCTTTGGTTTGAACTGCCTCTTCCGTCTAAAAATCAAGTGTTGTGCCATTTCTGGCATGGAAACAAGGACCGATGAGAGGCGTTTCTTTTCATGAGAGATTTAGCTGATGGTTTTGTTATGAGGTGTTTAGATCGATCGTACAGGCACTTGGCAATACCGCGTTTTACAGATTGCGGGTGGTGTGAATCATCGAATGGATACCTCTCTACCAGTGTTTACAGAAAGCTTACACACACTGACCTGTACCTAGCGTATGATTGGTGGGCTATGAGAACTATAAAAGGACATTAGAATGACTACACTGGTCACAATACCTAGAATCCCCAATTACTTTTTGTAAATCCTTGCCTGTCTACTTCAAAAATTAGTTACTAGGAGTACAGTGCTTTGAACACACACTGTTCCAATATTTTGTCTCTAATTCCAGCCCTTTACCACTAATCAAATTAACGTAAATCAGCTAAATAAAATGCATCATTATTGGTATCTTGGAGCAGAGAAGCAGTCGTAAAGCTTATAGTTAATTATCTTATTATCATTAATTTCTATATTTTTGTTCTCTTTAGGGAGGGAGTCCCTCTTCTGGAAACTGAAAATTTTACAGTATTGATAAAGAACGGTGTCCAGTTCTCAAAATTTAACGAGTCTAAGTATGTATTTAGTTATGACAGTAACCTAAGAGTACTATTAGTGGACGACACCTCTCCCAAAATGAGCCAACACCCAGCAGTTTTGCTATCTGTTGTTGAGTACCGGTATCTTGTACACACTGAACTTATTATTTGCCTTCTATAAATATCAATCATGAAACATGACATTTGCTGTTTATATTATCACTGCTGTTCTGCCTACTTCACCAAACCTTTTTCAAGGGAGACAGGGAGGCCTTACCCTGGGTGCCAGAGGTTATGTTTTTTCATTTGAAGGAGGACAAATCCGCGGCGAAGCCGCATCAACGAGGCGCGAAGCGCTGAGGGAAAAAAATAACCTCTGGTCACGGCGGCCGAGAACCTCACTTCCATGAATTCAGGATATTGAACTCGATAGCTTATTGGTTTTCGTAGTGAAGACGATCTAACACTCAATTTCATTGGTTGAATGGTAATAATGCACCCCAGGAGCCATTAAACCGGTTTTTAACTTGAGGAAGGCTTGCAAAAGCAAAGTGGCGATGGAGGGCTTTAGATTTGAGCAAGCATTTAGAGGTGCAGTACTATTCGCACTTAATTGTGGATTTTCGGTTATTTTAGAATTGAAACCTGTTCAGGAAGAGGCTTTATTTCATTTGATTGTGTCGATAACAAAATGCTCGAATGTGATTGGTTCTGAACAGCCTTTATTTGTGTCTTAATTGGCTGCTTTAGGTCCAAACTGTCCGATTTGAGCTGTCCGATTACAAACACTTGTAATCGGACAGTTACCTTATTTGGGTATGTTGAGCAGTAGCTGCCATGTCGTGTCAGTTGTCAATCTTCGCGTTTTGTAAAAAGCAACCATTTCCGTCGGTTGTTTTCCACAAAACGTTTTACAATTTAGAAAGTTGACCTCTAGAGTTTCTTGCATTTTGTTATTGACACAATTAATTGGTAATCGGACTTCGTGTCGTACAATTCAAGGGTAATTATGCTCGTAATTTCAAATCAGCCTCGCGCTACGCGCTCGGCCAATTTGAAATCACTCGCCCGATTACTTCCTGAATTGTACTCCACTCAGTTCTATTACCATTACTTATCAAGCGTGAGGATATGTTTTCATTTTATCATACGTGACGATGTGTTTGCGGTCCTGTTAACAGCGTCCGTGATATTTAATTCGCACAACACCACGAGCGATGATCGAACCATGGGACAACTAAGTCGTTGTGAAGTTGAAGTCCGGCGGGCAATAAAGTTCGGCGTTGACAGAACCCGGATCGGATCGGATCGGATCGGATCACGGATCGGATAACGGATTGGATCACGGATCGGATCACGGCCCGGATCACGGATGGGATAAAAAGTAATTAACAAAAAGTATATGACAATGAACTTTGGAGAAATGTTTACATACTGTGGCATATTGCGTGACATATTGGAGCTCAGGCACCACTAAAAGTGATTTCCCGACATGTAGTCACCTTTATGGCTGTCGCCATGGACGAAAGCAAGCGGGAGGTACGCGTTATTTTATCATTCAGTTATTATTTCTTTTTTAATATCATCTCACGTGTTACTTTTTCTATATTTGATATTATTTTAGCAAGGGCAAGAAAGGGACGAAAAACGAGGTGGGGAGTAACGTTTTTTAGATGTGACGATCAAAGTGTAGTGTAGGTGAGCGATTTATTTAGTTAAATCCATGTTGGCTTCTTCTATGAACTCGCTCAGCTCCTCTTTACCTAAATTAAATTCAGTTATTACACGCCGAACGATTTCAATTCCACGAGTATATGGAACTCAGTGATGAACTTAGAGATCACACAAGAATTTTGGCCGTCTAGTGTGAAATCATCACGTATCTTTCGTAATGTAATATTATAATAATCTTCACAAACCCCTTGGCTCTTTTAATAATTATATACTATAACCACTGTGACCAAAACTATGCTCGTTGATAAATTATTTTATATGGAAAGCGACAAGTAAATTTTCAGCGGCGCGAATTCGCATGATCGCCGACCAAAACGGCGTCAGAGGTCGAGGACGTGCGTCTGGGGGGCTTTTGTCTGCGATGTTTAAATGACGGTTGACCAGATTTTAGACTTTAAGACAATTTTTCGACGGTGAGGGTAAAAGGTGGAATGAGTTTGCGGTCTAATTGCGGAATGGCATGTGGCATGACTTTCGGAATCGCATAATTATGCTGAATGTAACATATGCAAAATGCGCGAAGAAATTAATGCAGCTGAAAGAGTTAATTATTCTACAGCCTAAAGCTCAACACAGAGAGTAAATCGCAAGCTTGCTGTCGATCTCGGTCACAACTACTTTTCACCGGGCTTTCTTTCTTATGAACTCTTGAGGTGATTAAATTTTACTTTGAGTTTTGCTTTCATAGGATTAGTCTGTTCGGGAGTGATATTTGCAGTGTATTTGTGCGAATCGTTCGCGGCTGCGAGACAAGCGAGCTTTTGCCAACTTGTCAATTTCACAGTGAAGGTCAAACTCTCTGACAGTTTTGAAATGGATTAAATAAAATTTTATTTTTCCGGGGTCGATAAATATGCACAAATATGCCGCAAATATCATTCGCGAACAGGCTAATCCTATGAAAGCAAAACTCAAGGCAAATTTAATCACCTCAAGAGTTCATAAGTGTAATGCTTATACGAAAGCAAGCCCGGTGGAGAGTATTTGTGATCGAGATCGGCAGCTACATAACTTGCCGTTGGCTGCTGAATAATTAACTCCTTCAGTTGAATTAATTTTTTTTGCGCCATTCTGCATACATTACATTCCGCATAATTATGCCATTCCTCAAGTCATGCCACATGCCATTCCGCAAACTCATTCCGCCTTTTACCCTCACCGATTTTTCGAAAACCTTAGACCATAAATCGAATTCTATTCTACACTGAAAAAACTCATACTAGCCCTCCGGGCGGTTTCCTAAAAGCTCCGCTAACGAATTCGCGCCAACATTTCTCCAATGTTCATTGTAATATATTTTGTGTTTATTACTTTTTTATCCCATCCGTGATCGGGTCCGTGATCCGATCCGTGATACGATACGTGATCCGATCCGTGATCTGGACCGTTATCCGGTCCGTGATCCGATCCGTGATCCGGTCCGTGATTCGATCCGTGATCCGTGATCCGGTGCGTAATCCGATCCGATCCGATCCTTTGTCGAGGCCGCAATAAAGTTGGTTTGAAAGCGATCTCGGTCGAACGTGGGGCGGACGTTTCAGTGCGGAGTTTTTTTCTGACAGTACCACTGCTAATCATAGTCGGCGAAGTTCTGTAAAACCTCTTTTAATCTTTCCGCGGAATTTCCACCCCCATTAGTTCCTTTTGTTCCGTTAGTGTCTGTTTAGCTTTCTTTCTAAAAACATTCAGTGCCTCGAAGAGCTTTTCTAATTTTTCCTCGTCTCTTCGACATTTCATGCACATAATCGATGAGGCAGTGATGTCTTTGTTTACCGGAAATCACAACACAGACGACAACCTCGATACCCTGAGTGCCAGAGGTTTTAGTTTTCTTAGCGAGAAGCGGTTAACCTGCGAAACGCATAGCCTCGTTGAAACTGCTTCGCCGCGTAATTTTCCTCGTTCAAATGAAAAAAAAAGAACCTCTGGCACCCAGGGTACAAACTTGATCGTAGCTATCTTTGTCTGTCTCGCGTAGACACCGTCGAAAAACTTGAACCTTCCAGATCCGAAAATTAACAAATTTAAACACTTTTTACAGACGCTATAATTTTACCCGGGTTGTAGAAACGCAGCTCAGGAATTTCGCTATTTACACGAGACACAAGCTGTTTTAGGCATCACCGCGGCGACACGTCATGTCAAATTATCAAAACAAGCAAACACTGTAGAAAACCGGTTTGCCGAGATATCTTATTTCGAAATTTGCATAGAAGTGAGGTTCTCAACTGCCGTGACCAGAGGTTCTTATTTTTGCGTCTCCGTTCGCTTTGCGTTTAGCGACTTTAGCGGGTTAACCGCCGAACTCGCTAAGAAAAATAAAACCTCTGGCACCCCGGGTAGGGAGGCCTGTACTTACACTTCATAGTAATAAGAGGGATTAACAGAGGGATGGTGTTTAATGTAGAGGGGACTTAAAAGAAAGGGGGATTAACAGAGTTGTGGGAGGGGGGTTTACAAAAAGGGGGGTTAAATATAGAGGGGGCCTTATAGAAAGGGGGCTTAACAAAAGGGTGTAGCAGCGAGAAGGGAGTTAAAGTATTAATAGCGTGAGGAGCTTTATATAGAGGGGGATCTTATTTAAATCAATTTTTTTAATACCTTATAAATTTATTTATTTAATGTCCATGACATCACCTTGAAGACTTTTTAATCTTTACTACAAAATACAACATCTGTTATTATCTTCTGGATGATATGAAGGTCCCCTTGCTACAAACGTCCCACAACTTACTTAGCCCCAACCTAATGGGGATTTTCCTATCTCTGCTGTTTGAGGTTTGTAAAAAGTAGGATCTCCACATTGGGGGTGGGGGTGACTTTAATATGGATGGGTGTCAATAATTGGGCATTCTGCTATAGATTGACAAAAAAAATATAAAAGATGATTGGCTAACAGCAAATAAATTGACCCTGAATACATAAAAAAAAACTTCATATCTCCAGCTCAAAGAAAACTTACCTACCAACCTAAAATTATGATATTTGATAACAAGCAAAACAAAAATGTAGCTTTAGAATGTAAGGAGTTCGTAAAATATCTAGGGATCCTAATTGCTTATAATTTATCTCAGAAACACCACATTGATCATATAGCAATTAAAATTAGCCGAACCGTAGGTCTAATATCTAAACTACATTTTGTTCCAAAACACACTCTTTTAAATATCTATCGATCTGTTATTGCACCTTATTTAAGCTATGGTTTGACAGCTTGGGGCCAAGCAAGTAAATCATTTCTTGATAAGCTTCTCAAGCTGCAAAAACGACTGTCTGTCTTATTTATCTTTCTGACCACAATCAGTATGCAATTTCTCTATTTTCCGATGCCAGCGTCTTACTGCTACAATATTCTTATTATGAATTTACAGCTAACTTGATGTTTGACATTAGATACAGAAATGCACCTAGAAATATTCCAGACCTGTTTCAAGACATTTCTAATATTCTCTTATAATACTCGATCCTCTGCTTCGAACAACTTTTACACACAAAGCTCTAAGCTTTCTATTCAACTAAATTCGTTTTCTAGAATCGGTACAACAATTTGGAACAAGATGCCTCTGACATTAAGAAATCTTTCAAAATATGACTTAAAAGAAAAATTAAAAGAGTACTTTTCGACATTCTAACTTCGGAAGACTCTTATCTTGATATACCGGTTCAAAACATCATTCAAATAAGGTCAAGTTTTGCTACAATTTTATTGTATTTTTCAAAATAATAAGTTTAGTATTAATTGTATTATTGCAGATTTAGATCTATCAAGTGTTTTGTAAAAATAAGATATCTAAATAGCGCTTTCTCCTAATAAGGTTCTAATTAACTCATAAACATAATTTTATAATTTATACACTTGTACATTTATTTTTCTGATTTCTGCTTACATGTCTACCTACTAGTTAAGACATGACCTACCTAGATTAGCATTAGCTACCTGTGGGCATGAACAACTTGTAAATTATATTTATTAGAAAAATAAAGAACTGAAGAAGAGAGATCTTTAATCAAAGCATTATGTCAGTTTTTACACTGCTATAGGACTGTTATCACTGTCGAGAAGACGATTTTTCATCCTTTGACAGTTTTTTTTTTTAATCCCTGAGCTTTATTGAGCAACACACAACATAAATTACAATAAAGACAATTACAAATATCAGATACTAAGGGCTACACTCAAGCAACACTGAACTGGGGTTATTTTATTCAAGGTGTTCTATTACAAAAAAATATTAAGACGTCTTCACTGCACGATCTCTTATTCGTTATAATATTTTACTTGTAACTTATTCTTATAAATTAAGTAAGTGTTGCCGAAGGAACTTTTCAGGAAGAAATCTAGAATAGAACTTCACTTGAAATTCTTTTAAAGATATCTTATTTTGTGTGTACAGTTAATATTTAACAAAGAGGAGGGTGCAATTTAAATTCGTATTGTGCGTACACGCACAAATCTTTTGCCTTTTTTGCGTGGTTTATTAAACAACTATAGTTATGTTTAGTCTCATTTTCATATACAGTGTATATTCCATTTAAACATAGTTTTTAAAATCTTTTGTTCTCTCAGGCGAAACATTTCTTCAGACAAAAATGCCTCATATCTGCATGATTGTGTTTATGACCCAGAAAAGGATCCACTTTGTCCCATCATCAGGTTAGGAACCATTGTGAAAGAAGCAGGGGAAGATTACAAGACAGTGGCTTATAAGGTACTTGTCACTAACCTCGGGTAATGGAATGTTTAATTTTAGCTTGTTTTTCAGGCAAAGACAATAGCAACGAGACATGGCAATGGCAATGGCAATGGCAATAAGAATGCCACAAAACAATAGGTTTAATTAGCAAAAAAATCAGTTTGCATATGCGTTTGCCGTCCTCTCACAATGTTCGTGAAATGACAAAATTTTAAATTCTTGAGAACCTGAGCACATATATATAATGGTAAATTTGTCTCTCTTTTTCCTTACTTTAATGCTGTTCAAATTAATTTAGTCCAAGGGTAGTTCAGCATTTTCCAAGTTAAACAAATTGAAATAATCGCAAAAGAGTGATCCAAAACCGAGAAGTTATATTATTTTTGAAATGACATTTTCGTTGCTGTCCTCATTGCTAAGCTCCCTGATGTCTTGAGAGGGAGGATGATGCAGAAATGGGAACTGAAATTTGAGAGAGGACAGAACAGGGTGTCAAGTAAGAAATAACATGTAAATAGGAAAATAGGAATGTCAGTGGCCAAAAAATAGGAAAAAATAGGAATTCTCACCCCAAGAGAGCCTTAAAAATGGGAAACTTTCCTTGGGTTCTATCCTCTTAAGGCTTTTAACAGCAACTCTCTTCCACAACCCAATGCTTTAATATTTAACAGATGCCAGTGCATTCACCCAAATAAGCCAGCATTAGCATATAAGGAGAAACAAGTGTTGCTACTTATGTAATCAAGCACAACTCATCCTAAAACAGTTTCTAGATACCAACTCTCGTCACAAATTGCACAAACTGATGCAATTGATTTTAGTCACAATGCCTTTAAAACTGTAAGAAGAATGAACAGCAGGAATTTTTTTCAAAGTAATGTCAAAGTTCATTGTCTCCAATTGAATGTCTTCCATACAATAAAAACCAAAGTCTTTTGAGCAAGCAAAATTGAGTAACCTTAGGATTGTTCTTTTGGGGGGCAAGATTTGGAAAGACCTTTTCTAACAATGTGTGCTGCTTGTCAGTCAACAGTTTTCTTTCTTTCTTTCCTTTTTTTGCCAAGGTTTCCATTGCTTGGTCTCGCTCGGTTTTAGCAGTGTCAAGCGTCATTGTGGCTACACTAACATTTTGTTTATTGACAGCTATTGCTGCAAAGAGCATCATGTAGTTTTGATGTTGCATCACTCAGTAATTCATCCGCTGCTTTCAAGTCTGCTTTGATCATTTCTTCCTGTCTTGTAGGGATGGTATGGATTTAGCCATCTCCTCTTGAGCTTTTTGTGTTTCTCTCTGTTTCCTTCTTTTGGGGTACAGCTTCCTCTCTTCTTCTAGTTTTTCCGTCCTTAGTCGTGCCTGATACACAATGTGCGCTGATCGCACAGATTGCTTTAGCTCTTTTCTGATTGCAATGTTCTTGGGTTGACTACTCACTGGATCATAAAACTTGACTGCTTCCTTTACAGGATACAGACCTACACCGCATTATTGTAGCTTCTCCCAGTGCTGACCTGTCACTGGTGACGACTCGCGCATTTATTGACAGACTCCTTTCAGACTTGGCATTTGTTTGTGCCAATACAAATCCAGATTTGATCACTGGAGGCAGAGATTGATATCAATAGTTTCTACCATCGATTGACTTGAGCAGAAACACAACATTCTAGTAGTGATCATTCTGCTGTACTATCAAGTTCAGATACTTGTCTATCTGTTTGTAGCACTTTCCACTCTTCCAAATCAGATGAGACATCGAGCTGAGGTTGAATTTCCTTGTAGAAGATGGCGATAGAGGCATCTGTGGATCTGCGGTTCCTTTTGAGGGGAATCAGGCAGCCAATGTCTCTCAAGAGCTTGCAAGCTACAAAACCACTGAGAAAGTCTGGGCACAAGTTTCAGAAAAATTTGGATATCCAATAAAGGCAAGAAACGTAGCGATTTTTACCAAATATGGCCTTTTGAGTTTGGACAAGAACGAAACTGACCGTTTTTGACGTCAGAGAAACGACGAAAATGCCCCTTTTTGCCTTTACGTTTTTAAAAAAAACAATCGTCGTAAAACCAAACTTCAACCATCATAACAAAATTCAGTCCTTGTTCTAGCTTAGAAATGACTTTTTTTGTTCATATTCTTCTCCCGAGCGTAGATACAGCCTTTTGTTCCAGTGCATTCGGGCCTTTCCTCCATTTTCAACATCTCGACTGCATTGCATGCTGGGAAATAACGAGAATTTTGACAGCGCCCGTTCCTTCCCCCAATTACCTCACATAGCCACTCCGACCTACCGCCAAAAATTCCTGCTTGTGGTCATCTTCAGTGCCTACAAATTCCAAAATATGCGGCGGTAGGTCGAGAAATTCATCAATAGTCGAGTCCACGGCAAAGGTACTAAGTGTCCGACCGGCCAAATTCCTAGGTCGTCGAGTAACAAGCCAAATTCGACAACAAAGTACATCACCTTGCTCGATTCTTTGAGAAAGTGGACTCTTAGCTACCGTCACGCTTAATGATGCTCATCAGGCAGCCACTAAAGATGAAAAATGGCTGTAAACTTAGCAAAAATCGCAAGCAAACCGAACCTGGGACGTCGTTGTAGCTCCACAGATGAAAAATAGTTACGTCGGAATGACGTTTTCAGAAACCTTGAGCCTCCAGTGCCTTAGGACAGTACCACTTTTCCATGGGAGTTTCAATAAAGAGTCACGAAATGCCATGGATTGTTTATAGGTGGAAAATCACTCCGAAAAGGTAAAAACGGCTGGGCGCCAATGGGTTAATGTAAAAAGATTCAAAAGAATCACAGTTAACAATAAATATATTTGGTCTTAGAACTGACGAGGTGAAAAATAAGGCAGGAAAGTACATAATGATAAGGTCACTTTTATGGCCATTTTGTATGGTTCTGTCCATTTTTCCATGCAGTAGGCTGAGATTTTGTTATAAAAGGACATTTTGCTGGGTAACAATTTCCGTGATACTGGAAGTACTACTGTTTCTGTTTTTGTTTTTTTTGTAATATAATATCACCAATGTAGACTAACAAAGACCAGAACTCACATCTTTCAAAGATAAATTTTATAGTAATCTCAAACCGATCTTAATGAAAACTGATCCATGTTGTGACGTAGGCTTGGTTTGGTGGTTGCACGCTTGGGATAATGTACTCCTGGTTGATAATAGCATTTATTATATGACTGGCTCTTTCAAGATCAATCAATTCTCTTGCTGTGATTGGCTACCAATAAGGCCAAGATGGAGCCATCTTAATTGCTCAGGATAACCTATTTGTTCCGTATTTTACTGTCTTTTAGGCAGGTACAAAAGTCGGACCGGATCAACTCGAACCGCCAGTCCTGGTCGGATCAACCCGGATCAACTCGGATCGACTCGGATCGTCTCGGATCATGAAAAAAACATAAAATTAAATGAAATTGAAACTTTTACCCATTTGAAGGTTAAAATTCCGGTCAAAAATGGGCCAAATTAAGGAAAGAATCGCGACGTTTCTCCGTGTCGTGCTGTGCAGTCAAACCGCCGTTTTGTATTCTAAGTGCCAGTTCCTCTCGGACTCGTCTCGTTTTCATCCAGGGGAAGGCTATTCTGCGAGTCTGCGAGCCGGAGCCTAGAGCCCCAAAAGATTCCCGCCAAAAAATCCAAAAAAGGGCATAACGTCCTTATTTGGTATTTATTACTGGATTTGTGTGACCTACCGACATGGCCCTTCAAAAATTCTTGAGTATTCAGTCCTGCTTTCATGGTGCCGACCTCGGTGCCGACTTCTTAGTGACTTCTAAAACGCTGTGCGACGTTAAGCTTCATGACAGTAAAAATCAGGCTCTGCTTCCAAAAAGTCTGCCAAACCATCCAAATTATTTTCCATGAAGTGAAAAGACCCTCGTCACAGCCTTTTTTCAAAGAGCAGAAAATCTCCTCGCCGGATCCATCGCGTTTGTTCTTGGAAGCCATCTTAAGCTGAAAACCTGGCCTTTTGAGAGGATGGACGCTGAAAGGCTATACTGCGGACCCCGAATTTTTCGAATAATTCTTGCTGGCTATGACTGTATCACGAACTCAATTTTGTTTGTCCTGTGTCTAACTACCAATCTCTTATATATTTCCTGACAAGCATATTCCTTCTTATTTGTATTTACTGCATTGATTTCCTGCCTCAGGAAAAAATTTCTCTAACATATATCGCTTAAATACTGTGCAAATTGATCGGCCCGATCGCGACGCCATCATCTTGATGACCGCAAGCTAGAAATTGTCCAGGTGCTTTATCTAAAAGAGGAAAAGGCTAAAACTGAAAGACAAACACATGAGGAAATAGAAAAAAAAAGCGGCTCGCAAAAAGAGGCTCGTGGCTCGAGGCTCCGGCTCGCAGACTCGCAGATCTCGCAGATTAGTTACACTCGTTCATCCATCCCTGAACCCGCCGCGTCGATGTCCACGATCATGGACCCAGATGAAGGTACATCTTTCTCAATGAATTTGCATCTGTCCACCAAATTGATAGTTTCAGTCATAACCCATTTCTGTTACGCTGCGTGATTTCCCAGAAATTTGCTTTACTTCCGTTTGGCTCCTAATTTGGAGAACAGAAAGTTGATAGATTTAGCTAATCATTAAGCAAAACCTGGCCTGCTTGAAGACAAGGGATTTCAGTCCAAAATGGTTGACGTTTTATAAGAACGAACTTAAAACGATTTTCAAAGATCCTGAATTCTTGCTGGCTATGACTGTATCACGAACTCAATTTTGTTTGTCCTGTGTCTAACTACCAATCTCTTATATATTTCCTGACAAGCATATTCCTTCTTATTTGTATTTACTGCATTGATTTCCTGCCTCAGGAAAAAATTTCTCTAACATATATCGCTTAAATACTGTGCAAATTGATCGGCCCGATCGCGACGCCATCATCTTGATGACCGCAAGCTAGAAATTGTCCAGGTGCTTTATCTAAAAGAGGAAAAGGCTAAAACTGAAAGACAAACACATGAGGAAATATTTATTAGAAAAAAAAAGCGGCTCGCAAAAAGAGGCTCGTGGCTCGAGGCTCCGGCTCGCAGACTCGCAGATCTCACAGATTAGTTACACTCGTTCATCCATCCCTGAACCCGCCGCGTCGATGTCCACGATCATGGACCCAGATGAAGGTACATCTTTCTCAATGAATTTGCATCTGTCCACCAAATTGATAGTTTCAGTCATAACCCATTTCTGTTACGCTGCGTGATTTCCCAGAAATTTGCTTTACTTCCGTTTGGCTCCTAATTTGGAGAACAGAAAGTTGATAGATTTAGCTAATCATTAAGCAAAACCTGGCCTGCTTGAAGACAAGGGATTTCAGTCCAAAATGGTTAACGTTTTATAAGAACGAACTTAAAATGATTTTCAAAGATCCTGAAGACAGTTTGTGAGGAGGACGACGATCCGAAAGGCATTTCAAGTAATTAAGAAAGTAATTTTATGGTTAGTGCGAAAAAAAAAAATTAGCTGAACGAACTCACGTGAGCTTCGCAATATCTACATCTATATCTACATTTATTAAGTCAGCAGAAACTAAATAATTATCACGCTAACTTTAACATAAACATGTTGTTCAAATGCAACTAAATACCCTTCGGGTCGCCGTTTTTATGTCGCCGTTTTGTTGCGATATTAGGACGCAGACATGAACGCTACTGGCGGTTGCCATGAGGACTGAAACGCAATCCCTCTGTTTACATGTACAAAAAAATCGTAGTTAATTCTAGATTCAGTCTTTTTCTGTTCTGTTTTCAGGATATATAAGCACGTAAAGCAAGGAAAATGCTTATTCTCAAATTTGAACGGCCAAATGTTTTTACAATTTTTTTTTTGCTTTTGTAACTTTTTTTTGCTAAAATCTAACATAACATTATCTTGTAGCTGTGGATAGCAGACTAATTTGACAATGTTATGACGAAATTCATTGTCAATAACAGACAGACGCAGGAAAAACTGAGGTCAGTTTGTCAAATTACTTATACCCATTTACTTCTGCATCAGGGGGTGGTACTCCCAATAATGGCCTCTACAGGGGAGGCTCCACCCAAAGGGGGTATTAAAATGCAATTTTTTCTTGAAATGAAAAAGAAATACTTTTCATAAAATAAATTCTCGGTGTTTTTACCCTCTAAAATTCATCTTACTAAATAATTAATAAGTTATGAAAAAATGATAATTTTTATTAAATCAATAAAATCATAAATACTTGGTCAAGTTTTGGTCATCATTAGCTGTTTCATTTTTTAAACATCATTCCATTCTGTGTGAACATTAATGCACTTTAATTAAGTTTTCAGATTTTAATCAGGGACTAATGAGGAAATGGAAGGTTCACATTCAATTGACCTCAACATGCTTGAGGATTTTTAGGTATACGTTTATTGATTATTCCATTCCCCAAACAACAACACTGATAAGATGTCATGAGAAATGGTTCTGTTCATATTTTTTGAGATAGCAATTTTACCCGCATTCAAGCTATACATAATCATGATTTAATGTCTTTGTTATCTATTATAAATTATTATATCTTAATGAAGTATTTATGATTTTATTGATTTAATAAAAATTATCATTTGTTCATAACTTATTAATTATTTAGTAAGATGGATTTTAGAGGGTAAAAACACCGAGAATTTATTTTATGAAAAGTATTTCTTTTTCATTTCAAGAAAAAATTGCATTTTAATACCCCCTTTGGGTGGAGCCTCCCCTGTAGAGGCCATTATTGGGAGTACCACCCCATGATGCAGAAGTAAATGGGTATAAGTAATTTGACAAACTGACCGCCGTTTTTCCTACGTCCGTCTGTTATTGACAATGAATTAGTCTGCTATCCACAGCAAAAAGTTAAAAGAGTTTAGAGAAGCAAAAAATATTGTAAAAACACTTGGCTGTTCAAATTGAGAATAAGCATTTTCCTTGCTTTACGTGCTTATATATCCTGAAAACAGAACAGAAAAAGACTGAATCTAGAATTAACTACGATTCTTTTTGTACATGTAAACAGAAGGATTGCGTTTCACTCCTCATGGCAACTGCCAGTAGCGTCCAAGTCCGCGTTCTAATAATGCATGTTCTGTTAGTAGTATAGTGTTTGGGGGTACGAAATCATTTTATCTCGTTTTCCCCAAACTACTACTGCCTTCTGATCTCGTATTCTGGAAATGGAATATATAGTTGTTCAATCTGATGGAATATATAGTTATTTAATTTGATGGAATATATAGTTATTTAATTTGATGGAATATATAGTTATTTAATTTGATGGAATATATAGTTATTTAATTTGATGAAATATATAGTTATTTAATTTTATGGAATCTATAGTTGCTCAATCTGATGGAACCAAGGTCAGCACACTTCATCTATAGTTTATTATAATGCGTGACATTCTCGGAAAAATCACCAAGCGTGACATTCTCGGAAAACAGGGAATGAGTCATCACCTATAGCTGCAGAAAAAAATAGCAAAACTGGTGGCCACCAGAACCTCTCATGAGGGACTTAATTTGGAATTTGAATCACCACCCGTCCCTCATGAGAGGTTTTTTTGTTTTGTTTTTTTGAATTCCCACCTCCACACCACCAGAGCACTATCATTTATGTCTTTCCCACCTCCACTCCGCTCTGGCCCTATCAGACCCTCTTGGGGCCAATTATTTGTTTTTTCACCCTCCGGCTTGAGATTGAACCGGCACTTCTGTCAAAGCCTAAGCTTTCACTATAGCTCTACCCAACAATCCGACACCATCTAAGGGTGATTTTTTATTTATTTTTCATTTTTTTTATTTTTCATTTATTTATTTTTCATTTTTTATTATTTTTTTATTTTTTCAACCCATGGAATAACGGCGGGGGTTTTTCATTATTCCATGGGGTGGCTTGTATACATTTCGCTAACGAAAGGCCCCCGCTTTTTCCAATCGTTAGATACTCTGTATACAAGCCACACTTTATCTGTGTGAAACAACCCTTATATTTTCGTTTGTATTTTCATTTTTATGCTTGTGGTACATAAATGAAATTTACAAAGATAAAAAATAATACGCATGTGTAAAAAGCGAAAAATCTGACGTAGTTTGATGACTCATTCGAAAGGGAAACCCCCCAAAGAGGGCAGTATTTTAAAACTCACAAAAATCATATGGCGTGACGTCAACAGCTAGATTTTAAAATGTCCATAAGCAAAGCTTGTCACGCCATTATCATGAATATAACGCTTGTCGTCAAAGCAGCTGAGTGATACTTTATTTATCTCATAACTTCCAAGTTGATGGTTCTGACTTCTAATTGTTTTCATTCTATGATGCATCTGTTTATTATCAAATAGTGTCTCTTTATAATTTTCATGTTTAATGTCATTCTTAATAATATTCTTCCTAATACCTTTTGCTGTCTTCCCTCCTTTCTGATCATCTTTAATATAGCTATACATCTTCGATCTCAGTCCTATGAATTCACATATTGGGACTCCAGCAGTCTCATCTTTCATCTTACCGATTTCTTTTTTATTGGTCTTATCGGAGAATGGCGAGCTTTCAGGATATTCACTGTTGTCAAATTTATTTTTATCCTTCCAGAAATTTCTATAGATGTCATGGGTTCCAATTTCATATGTCAGTGAGTCTGTGTCTGTGAATAATAATTTTGCTTCATCTCCATATTTCTCTTTGATGTAGTTATAATGGAAATCGTACATCAGTGTCTTGCTAAGGTCTAGAATACACATACCCACATATGCAGGCCTGTTCAGGGTGAGTGTTTCTTTTATCTTATGAACAGCTACTAGATTTTGATCGAAGATTTTACTGCTAACATATGTCGGTTTACTGGCTAATTTCAATAGCTTCTCCTCATCAGTCACCAATCTGACGTCTACTCGCTTTCTTAGGTTTTCCATCGTTTTGCCAAATACACTGTTATTCATCAGCTTGAAAAAGTCTTTCTCAAAAGCATTTTTAGCATTCTTACGTTTTTCAGTATTGAAATCAATATATTGCCTAAGCCACGCGGACTGATTGAATTCTAACACTCGATGGATTTTAGTTATTTTCAAACCGAGATCAGTATATAATTGGAGGTTCCTGTAATGGAGCACGTATTTTTCTTTGTTGCTTAATGTTGGTATCAGTTTATGTACCAGACCAGTTGATATTTTATATTTCTTCGCTATGTTTTTACAATAATCTGATAGCATGTCCCCAGTCACTTTGACCTTTTCCGGTCCAAGCGGGTAATCATTATGCAGATCATGCAACTCCTGGGGGTATTCCAAATCAACTTCCAGAATCAAACCCTTATTGCTGTCTTCTTTGTAGACAGACAGGTCTAAATTATTGATCTGTTTTTGTGCAACCATTTGAAACCACCGGTTGGTAAATATTGACTCATAGCCCAACCGTAAAGATTGTTAGCATCAAGATACATGATATACTTAGAGGGCGCCTTCTCATTATACTCTTTCATGTATTTATTATTTGCTTTACCGTAACGGTTGGCTATATAACTGATACCACCACGCATTCCCTTTTCAATGAATGAAACATATCAATGTCCGTCATCAATTCTAATTTTATGTCAGTCATTTTTAGCATGGCGTCCCAAGATAAACCGGGAGACGTGAAATAGTGACACGGGTCCAGTTTATAGTACTCAAGGCATGTTTTTCTGAAGTTTTCAAATACATCAGCCAGTAGGAGTACATCTGTTTTAAGGTACAGGTCATGATAATCACCCATGTTTTTCAAAGAGAATGCTTTCCAAACAGTCTGAGCATGCGTATAGTCTTCATCTGATATATGCTCATTACTCAGTATGCTATAGAATTCATCTTTTGAGGGCAGCTTCTGATTGAATTGATCGAAACTGTCCATGTAGTCGTAAGGATAAACACCTTTCTGTGCCATCAGATTAAGATCCTTTCCCTTAAACTCTTGTGAGGTGTATTTTAAGGCTTCTCTAGGTAGATTGCCTACAAGTTTTTCCAAACTGGAGCTCATGAACTGGAAACTATCAATGAAGGTCAAGTGGTTGCCAAGCATGAAAGCCATATACTTCTCCATGTTATTTGGGATAGCATTAATATTCATTTGACAGTCTTCACCTTTCTTGTTTTTGTAAGTGTGCTTCTTAACAATGGCTCCAATCTCCTGCATAATAAAATGACTATCATAGCCTCTTAGATTGTGAAATATGACTGGTATTTTTATTTCTTCTGGGTTCACTCTGAGTTTCAGATTACAATCTTGGTGAGCAGAACCTCTGTATTTACCAGTGATGTGACAATGATCTCGAACTCGGATATCTTTGTCAGTGTATTTCTTATCACAGATGTGACAAACTTTGGTTTTTCGGAATTTCTCTTCATCATCTTTAGTCATTTTCAATGGTTTGTTAAAATTTTTTTTCACAACATTCTTGCAATATTTGACCTCCTCAAGCATAGCTTCCATAAATTTGTACACAGCCTTTTCACCCCTGTATATTACTGCTGGTTTGCTGTATTTATCATCATAACAACAAACTACTTTATAGCCGTGGCCACAGTCAGTATGCTTCTGATAGGCTTCAGTGTATGATTTATCATTGTTGGGTTGACAACCATGTATTTTCTCAGTGATGGCCTCAAAGTCAGCATATATAACAAATGGTACCCGCTGTTGTTTATGAAAGTTGTTGAATTTCACTATGTTGTTATCTTTGTTTGGCATTTTTATTGCCTGTGTGCCATTTACTTGCATGCAGTTGCCCTTGTGATCATTCAGAACCCTTTCAGAGCTGAAACATTGAAGCAGTGCATACAAAAGTGTTTTCTTTCTTTGTGCTTTGTTTGATTGTACATGAACTTATTGAAATCTTTGATCAGCACATAATGCTTGTTTTCATTTTCAGTTATTAGAAGCAGATTCAAGCAGTCTGCATATTTCTCTTTTGAAACATAATTGGATATGGCTGTCTATTCTCATAACCAAAAACATTGATGTTGATCTCATTTTGTTTTTCAATCTTGTTGTAATGCTTGGTTGCAACTGGGAATTCAATCCCTGTATAATCCAATTTTTCAATGTATTTTTTGTCAACTTTTTTAATCCTCTGTGGGTATTTCTCTTGTGGGTTCAGGTGTCTGATGTGACACCATCGGAAGCATTCATTATCCTCATTTTTCAAGTTAATTAAACCCTTTGCACTGTTTCTGAGTTCATTCGGTAGTTTAATGTATGAGGAGCCCTTCATTGGCGCATATTTCACAACATTAAGATAATGACTATCAACTGAATCAACAGTCCAACCTGAACCTTCAGATACCCAAACTGCAATCTTATTCATTATTTGGTCTTTTGACAACTGTAGTGATTCAGTTACTTCCAGATTATTCACAATTGTTTGAGCTACACTGTTGAAATATGCTGTTTTGTATTCTATTTCTCCGTCAGTCATTTTTGCAAATATTACCTTAAGCGTTTCAACGAATTTCAGTCCTTTCATTTCATTCAACAATTTTATAATATTATATGCAACAGCCTTTCTTGTGTTTTGCAGTTGCGCAAGCGGGTCTTTGTTATTTTTTATACCGATTTCAAAAGATTTTGTGAAGCCCTTCAGAGCTTTCTCTGTTTGCTCTATCTTAGTCCTAGGTGTTGGAACCGGCACAGGCTTTTTGGTTCTGGGGCGGGAATTGGTCTCTTTTTCAATTGCTCTATTTCTTCCAACCATTCAGCAGGTGGAGCTGGTAATCTTTTCCTCTCAAAATAATCAACCAATTCTTTCACAGTTGGTCTTTTCGTCCTTGGGGCGGGAATTGGTCTTGTTCTTGGTTTAGGTACTGGTTTTGTGTCATCAACTATAATAACTTTAGGCTTTTTCTGCTGCTTCAACAGCAATTCGATTAGCTTGGATTTGCTCAATTTTTGAGACTTTTCTTGTCCATATTACTACTAGTTTCGATAATTTTTTCCATCTATATTATAACTATATATTTTTTTGTTTAAGCCATTTCAATGCGCGTTTAAGTAGGTTGAGAATTCAATTGATCCAATTACTGGATCCTTTTGAATTGTAATTATTGAAGAATATTTTTTTGATGTTTTTTTGTTTTAATATGACAAGATTTTCCTGCCATTGTGTAGTTACGTCCTGTCTTACATATGTTACAGAACCATTCTTTATTTAGCATATAGGTAGTCTTGTGTTTTTTTCTTTCCTCATCACTGAGAACTCTAGGCCTTCCCCGACCTCTCTTGACATTTTGATTCTCCATATATAATCTATATATTTTATTTTTAATCAATTTAATTTTCTTTTAAATCTTTCCTTCTTGATAAGTATAATTTGCTTTCTTCCAAGTGTTTGGTTATTTCATGAATCAAGTCTTCAAAACAATTGCTCATGATGTACTTACACTTATTTTTCTCATACATTTGCTTCATACTTTTTTGTTTATCTGACACTTGATACACACCAGTTGGACTTTTGAATTCAAGACAAAGAGCATTGTATTTTCTAGTGGGATTCAACAGCATTAAATCACACTGTCCAGCCATATATCCTTTGTTATAACTTCTGATTCTCATATTTGAGCTTATTTGATTTTCACCTAATCCCGCCACCATTAAAGCATCTTCATATTTTTTTCTGATGAATGATACAATCTTGCAGTGCAGATCATTTTCACTTTCAATCATCAGCATGTTATTACTTCTATCATTGAACTGTTGTAATATCCCTGTTTTCTGATTGATGGTAATACTTTTGATGTAACCCAATGTTTGAATTTTACTGCTTCCTGTTTTTTAGAGGACAGTATTAGTGAATAAAATCCTGATTCATTTATAAAAAACATTTGAAAGTTTTTTCAATGGTCTCAGCACGAGGTAACGTTTCGTTACATCGTGAATCAGTGGCCTCAGCACGAGGGACCATTTTTGTCCCCGTGAATTTATGCTGATTTTGTGGTCTCTTAAGATTTTATCATCCGATACAACATAATCTCTGATTGCTCTTTGTGGATTTTTATAGTCGAGAATAATAGCTATGTCTCTTCCTCTGAACCATATTTCATTTTTATCATCAAGATAACAGTCTATTGATACATCTAATTCTTTATTATCGTAGGAATATTTTTGCATTTGTATATTATATTATAATAATTTATTTTTTAATTCATTTTCGACCTGTGTTTAAATATAGTCAGGAATAATAATATTCTTGGCTACATAATAGCAAATAACAGATATACTGTAGGGTCTACTCACATATATGTTAGATAATTTTCTCTTTATAATATGTCTTTTAAATCCTTGAATGGGATCCAACTGTTAAATTCGTCACTGTAACCCTTCCACTTCACTAAAGCTTGTTTCTTCTTGTAATCTCTGCGAATGACTTTATCAATACGGAATACATCCTGTCTGGCTTTCAATAATTCAGCTTCATAAAAACTCCCTTGTATTTCTTCATCGTTGAGATCTTTTAGTTTGTAAGTGACTGGATTAGTGTATTGGATCTTATCAACTGTAAACACTTCTTCAGTCCAATTTGGTGTATAGCCCTTGTCGAACACATTCCGTTTATACTTGGATATTCGGACCTTGTCACCTATTTTAAATTTTGGTTTCTGTTTTAATGTTTTCATATCACCATACAAATTGAAGTAAACAGTTCCTTCATTCCTCTTATCAGATGCTTCAACGGGTGTCATCTTTGTGCTTGAATGTTTGGTATTATTATACTGTTTCACTAATTTTGGTAACATGTCTAAATACTGTGTATTACCTTGAACAGTGAACTGCTTCCACATTTTGGATTTAATTGTCCTATTCCATCTTTCAACTACTGATGATTTCTCTTCATTCTCAGTTGAGTACATCTGTACACTATGTTTCTCTAGCAAGTCCTTCAAGTGTTTGTTGTAAAACTCTTTTCCCTTGTCGACCCATAAATACTGTGGTTTTCTACCTTCCTTGAATATTGATTTGAATGCTTCAGTGACAGATTCACCTTTCTTATCCTTCAATGGGACAATCCAACCATATTTGCTGAAGACATCAATAACCATAAGAAGATATCGATAACCTTTATTCCATTTACTGAACTGTTGCATTTCAACTAGATCACTTGCCCATATTTCATCAATTTTATTTACAATCACACGCCGCCGAGTGAAATTTCGTTTTATGGGTGCATGTAATTCATCAGCTAGTTTTTCTTGCCAGTTTTCTTCACTCGACGGCTTTTTCCGTTTTTTGAAACACCGAGACCAAGTTTCTGTTTTTTGTCGATTAAGAATCTAGCTGTTTGACCCCATTTTGGCATCTCACCATATGGTATTTGATCTAGTGACTCGACCATTGTTCTATCACAATCGCCTTTATTTTTTCCCATATCATAACAAATATCGTGGTAAGCTGCTATTTCATCCACCTTATTGTAAGGTTGTACATTCCATTTCAAGACCTCGCCAGTATTTGGATCATATTCCAACTGCTCATGCAATGGATTGTATGGTCCCATATATTTATATTTACTTGGTGTCCAACCACTTTTCGGTTTAGGAAGCTTGCCAATAACCTTATGAATGTCAATAGCACCGCCATAATCTAATCCTTTGATATCTGTTTTGTAACGAATATTTGGTCTCACTTTTGTTGAGAGTTGTTTCAAAGCTTCTGACCCAACCTTTGTGATTGCAGGTTTGCGAGGGAAAGTCCTTTGTCAATTAATTTCTTTTGCAGCTTTGGATTTCTCATTGCTTCAGAAGCATAATATCTTCCCATTTCTACACCTTTTTTGCTAAATAAGGGACTCCATGTTCTAAAAATCCTGTTAGCGCCATATCTGCGGCTGAATCTAGTATGCCCGCCCCTTCAGACGGGCTATTCAGTTTCCCCGATTTCTGACAAATTTAGTCTTTGTGATTCCACATTCAGCACAAGTACATTTCATCACAGTTCGACCATTTTTTGTCTTTTGATATCTTTCACTTCCTGGTACACACTCAGTCTGCTTCTTCTGTTTCACACAATATGATTTTACCATTATACCATTAAGTTAGATATTTTTGAAGTAGTCTATGATGAATCTGTGATTGACTCTTGTGTCTGTTGGATCAAATTCAGCATTATGTATTGTATTAAGAATGGATCTGCCTTTTTGTCTCTCAAGAAGATAGTACAAACACCAATATCCACACAATACTGATTCCCTTTCTTGTATCTCATCACCAGAGTATTCAAGTTGTTTACCGCTTGCAGCCATGTATTTGTACTTCTGTTGGCATCATTAAACCGAAAGAGTCGAAGTATTCACAGTATTTATCATTTTTGAAATTCCTATAACAAACCCAGTGAGTACCAGGTCCAATTTTGGAATCAAGATTGACTATCCCACATTCATTCTTTTTTATTTGTCTCGGCAGATTGTCTCTTGAAAATACTCCTCTAAAATGTTTTATTCCAAGTTGTTTAACCCAATTGATTAAATCAAAGTTGGATAAGGGTTTATTTACAAAATGGTTCCTAGTATGGGGATTGAATTGAATGGACTGTTTTTGCCTAGTAGAAGTCCTTTTCCTTTGGTTTTTCTTTTTTTTTTCATTCCATGCCTATTGGGTTATTCCATGTACCAAAAACAGGAGGAGATTGCCATGGAATCATAGCATGTTTCCCACCTTTCTTTCTGGGTACAATGTCATCTGGAACATGAACAGGTATTGACCGTCTTGGACGGCTGCTTTCAACATGCAAACCTTTTCCAGTTAATTTTCTGATTGCTTCTATAGCCAAAGGAATTCCAATGCTGGCGAGTATTGTTCCAATACCCTTTCCAGTCTGCGCTTTTGTTGGTTTTATAACAACGTCTCCACCATACTGCATTTTTTGGATAACATCAGCCATCTGTCTCGTATTCAATAAATTTCCTACATTAAATAATTGGGATAAATTGGCATTAGGAATAAGAAATCCTCCTTTTTGTTTCTTTCCAAATAGTTTATCAATGCCGAGACTTGCTAATGAAGAAAGAGCACCTGTAGCCAATGCTGGAGCCGCTTTAGCTACTGCTTTACCTGCATAAGGCAATAGTCTTGTTCCAAGTGAAAAAAGACTGGACCAAAGAGAACCTCCTTCTTGGACTGATTTTCTGATCTGTGCTTTGGATATCTTTACATCAGCACCTGTTCCATTTCTCTGTGATTTGGCTAATTTTTTTATCTGTGTTTTTGTCAACATCATTTGATCACCTCCAGTGAGATCTCCATGTGCGAGTCTCAATGTTACCGGTGAATTTGTTTGTATAGCTTTTGCAAGCCTTTGCTTCTGACTGTTTGAAAGTCTTACTCCATGAGGATGATAAGTAGTCATATAATATATGTTTATACTAAATTGTATTTAATACAAACAATCATTTAATTTATTTAATTTATTTAATTTACATTGATCTCAGAATTAATTTTCCATCAGTCTTTCTCATCTCAATATCCTGCTCATAGAGGACCAATGCATACACACTGTAATCAGCATTTGTTGCAGCACTCAAAGTGTATTTGAAAGTCAGTTTTGTCATTCCATCTTTAATATCCTGTTTCTGTTTTGTCAGATCAAAATAAATGAAAGGGAATATTGTACCAAAGTTTCCTCTTGTGAGAAGGGTACTTTCACTGAAATCATTTACAGCTTGAACATATTTCAAAACATCTCTAAATACTCTTGTTGGTTCTGTTGATGGTTTATAATGAACCTCTGGATAATCATTTCCATTGCCAACTTCAAGATAACAATCAGTCAAAGTTCGGATTCAACTGCTCCAACAGAAATGTGTTATACAAGAATTTATTGGCTGTCTGAGATGCATCATTGCATCATTGATGATGAATACAAAACATGCCTGGGTTTGTTTATTCCTGTGGAAATACGGAAATTGGCAGTCTGTTGTCTTGTTGAATTGCCTCTCTCAACCATTTCTCTCATGTAAGTCCACTTTCTGTTGTCAAGATACTTGCTCATGTATAAGGACTTTCCCGCAGAATTAAAAACAATGCGAGGAACTATTAGCTGGAATTTAGTTAGTACCACACGGCAATCATCAGCAGCTTGCCAAATCAAATTGGCATCACTCTCAAGTGTCAATTTCACCTCTATTTTTGAGTTAGGCATGAGTTCATCCCAAAAGCTCTTGAAAAAACCGTATCTGTTCAATGCTATCTCTGCATTTACTTCACCACCATCATTAAGCAAAGCTTTACGATCTGAGAATCCTTTGTTATAAGCAGCTTGTGCCACTCTGTTTTCAGCACCTCTGCTGGTGTCAAGATAGAAGAACTCATTGGTTCCCTGACTTACAACATAACCCTGTGAATACTCAAGCAATGACTTAATATTTGTGGCCTGGTTAGCGTCTCGGCATTCATAAACATCAAGACCATTCATTTTTACATTAATGGTGTTAATAAGAGCGTGAGCTGAATTAACAATACCATTTCGATCTGCAGCAGCAATGTTAGCTCCATCTGCAAGCTTATTTTCTTTGAAAATAACATTAAAACGGGCATTATACCAGTCAAATGGTGTAGTCTCTCCACTGTTATCAACAATGAATCGGTAGCCTGTTTTACTCTGATGAGCATTGTTTGCTACTACAGTATTAAGTGCTGTCTCTAGTTCGAACACTACATCTTCATATCTTTCGATATATTTTGAGTCACGATAGTTTGACATATATTATTGTGTTAGATAAAAGTTATTTTACGCGGTCGGCCTCTCTTTCTTTTGATTAAACCACCAGTCTGGCTCACACTCTCAGTTCCACTTTTTCTCTTTTTCAAAAGTTCTATGATTTTGTCGCCAGCTTTTTTGCCAGCATGTTCACCAATTGTTGTTGCTGCTTTTTTTCCAGCTGTTTTGATCATATCAGTCACAATACCTTCACCATGTTGTTCATATTTTTTAAACTCAAACCGTTTCATATACTATTAGGTTTTATAATTCTGTCTCTCTCAAGAATAACTCAATATACCAATCTATCCCATTTAAATCGACTGGAGCTCTAGAAGAGTCTGTGACATAAAAACGTATTGAGCTGATTATATGTGTTGAGACAGGATTCCATGAAAGAAAACGAGGTTTGTAAGTGAAAGGTAAACTTCTAACGAGATCTGTGACAGGAATAACAGCGATTGTATTTGTGCTATTTCCATCAACAATGCTATCTGTCACCAAATCACAATTGATATAAATTTCATCTACTCCTCTTGTAATATCAGGTAGATTTGTTCCATATTCTGTGGCTGGAACTAATTTTGAATCGAAACCGATAAGTTTTCTGAAATCAAGATTCCTCAGATCCACACGATAATTTTCATTGAGTTCAATCAAAATGCGATATGTTGACAAAACGAAATACATGTTAATACCATACTTGAATTTTGATTTGTCTGTTTCAGATGGATTCAGTACATGGCTATTTTTTCTCATATACTCATGAATGTAACTATTGATATCGTCGTATGAATACATCCCGTTAACGAATGTTATTGTTTCCCAGTTTACACCTTTGTCATAGCTGTATTTTATTTGATTATTCCCAAAAATATCTCTGATATTGTACCAACTGTATGTCATATTGATGACATTCACAGCCATTTCATATTTTAAATCATTCGTTAATTTAAGAGGTGAATTGAATCTTTTTTCAAAATCATGACTCTTGCTGACACCAATTTTGTCTCTGTTTTTACTGTTGAATCGTAATGAAATTTCTGTCATATACTTTTACATTAGATATTTCATCATTATTTTATTCAACTCACCGTTTTCAGGATTCCCAGTCTGTTCAATGTATGCAATATTTTTGTGAATTCATTTTGAACATTTTTGCTGTTGTTGCCGGCTGAAATAGATCCACCAAGTAACTGTAGTCTTGAAAGCATGTCACCCAAAAATGCATCCCTTGAACCCATTGCACCTCTTCTTCCCATGCCTGAACCAATAGTTTGTGCACCTTCCTCAACGGCGTTAATTCTTTTTCGGTACTTTTGCAATAATTTGATCTCTTGAGTCAATTCATATATCTTTTCTTTATTTTTATCCCTCTTCGTTTTGGTTTGTGATAGATGAGCTTTTTCTCTTCCAACATCTTGGGTTAATTTACCAATTATTTTGTCATACTCATTGATGTCGATTTCACCATCCATATATGATTTAAATATCTGTGATGGAGGAGGCAATTTATGTTTCATCAATGTTTGAATATCCTCAAGTGAAAAACCTTTATCAAGATTCGACTTATATGGTGCTTCTGTTTCAGTCATCATTTTAGGTTTGTAATCAATTGGTAATGTTGTTTTCATTGGTACTGATTCAGGTAACGTGTTCATCAGCATAAGATCTTCGAAACCAGATGTCAAGGCTTTTTGATTCTTTTTCAACTGTTTAATAACTTCATCCTGTTTTTCGTCGACACTTTCTTTCACACTCTTCTGGACATCAATAGAGGGTTTCAGCAATTCTGATGTTGTATCATATGCATCCTGTTTTCTGTATTCATAAGTCTTGATAACATCACGAACTTCTCTTGTTTTGTTTCCAGCTTCAATTCCACTTTTAAGAAGCCTTTTCATTCGTTCTATATCCATATACAATTGTGTTAGACTAATCTAAACTATTTACATATGGAAATCCCTAATTATGATATTCAGGGTTTAAAGAATTCATTCAGACAGTTGTATCCGTATATGCCAAAAGATACATTTAGAATGTTATTGGCTGGTAATTCTGGATCTGGAAAGACAACATTGTTCATGCATCTGATTATGGAACCATTGGTTTATTATGATCAGATACATCTTTATGCAAAAAATTTAGATCAAGACAAGTACAAATATCTTCGGAAAGTAATGGATGAAATAAGCAGTCACATTGGATATCCTGCCTTGGTTTGCAGTCAAGAAGAGATATTGCCAGTTGAACAAATAAAAGACACAGATTTGCAGCGATTGGTTGTTTTTGATGATTTTGTCACTGACAAGAAACAAGATCAATAATCAGCTATTTCATTCAGGGGAGACACAAGAACTGTTCAGTCATATATCTCACACAATCATTCTATGGCTGTCCAAAATCAATCAGACTCAATTGCAGTCACTTCTGCCTTTATGATTTCCCATCCTCAAGAGAAAGGAACTTGATTGCACAAGAACTTGGAATCGACAAGAAGAAATACATTGAAGCAACCAAAAAACCATATTCCTTCTGTTATGTTGACAAGCCGATGAAAACAATCAAGAGAAATTTTTATGGTGCTGTTTAATCTAATCTAATATTATATGGCAATCAATAATTTCCAAAATGTTGAAAAACAGGAGAATCCAAAAACAGAAAGAATCGAAAAATTAATCTAACAAGATGATATAATGGGAGTTTTTAATGCTCAAATAAATCAAGATAAAACAGAAACTGGTACTGGTGAAAGAGGCCCAGCTGGTCCAGTTGGTCCCAAAGGTGAAAAAGGTGATAGAGGTCCAAAAGGTAATACAGGTGCAATTGGTCCACAAGGAGCTACTGGAGCTGTTGGTCCCAAAGGTGATGGATTTAATTAACACAAGATGGTAATTATGACATTGAAAATAAACGTTTGACAAATGTTGGTGATCCAGTAAATCATTATGATTCTGCTAACTTGGGATATGTTAATGATGCTGTTTTATCAATTGAAGGAACACGTGTTAATCCATTTAAATTTCTTCTTGAAGATATATCAAAAACAACTATTCTTAGAAATGCGAATAATCTGCAATTGGAAGATTTTGACAAAAGCCCTTACTCATTGAATAAAATAGCCTTGTCTTTTGTTATTCCTACTGCTGGTCTTACAACTGTTCTTCGTTTTGATCTGACACAATTGGAAGTTTCAAAGTACACTTTAGTTGTTGAGTTTTATACTGATGGTAGCCCAAATAATGCAACAGTCGATGACGACAATCTGTCATCTAATTTAATTGAAAGAAAGGATTCAATAAAAAGAGCATTTCCAAAGACTCATCTTGTTGATGGTTATCTTAAGAGAATATTCTTCCTTGAAAAAACAAGTCATGGTTCCACATCAATGGAGTTATTGTTGATTTCACCATATTTACAAAATAATAAAAAACATTATGTTATAGTTTATGGTGTTTATGGATTTTCAAATATCATTTTATCACATATTCACGACCCAGTGTTGAAATTGAAAACGGCAATGTTGCTTTTGGTGGTAAAATTGACATGAAAAATAATAGAATCATGAACCTTAATGACATTCCATCAGACCCTCATGATGCTGTCAACAAATCTTACGTTGATAATAAAACAGCTGATTTCCTTAATATAAACACTGGTGGTGTAATTTATGCACCTGTCAGCATGAATAGAAATGATCTATTTGGCATACCAGATAACCCAAGATTTGGTTATTCAGCTGTAAATAGAAACTATGTGAACAATAATTTTTTGAAACTAAATGGAAGCGTTGCGATGACTTCTGATTTGAATCTTGGAGGTAACAAATTGACTAATGTAGCAGCGCCAACAGCAAACAATGATACAGCCACAAAGGGGTATGTTGATACTGAAATTGCTGGAATTACTGGCATTGATGTTTCACCATTTCTTAAAAAAGATGGAAGTGTTGCAATGACTGGTGATCTTGACATGGGTGACAATAAAATAACAAATGTTGGATCTCCAAACTCTGACAAAGATTCTGCCAACAAAAAGTATGTTGATGACCTTGTTTTTTCAGCATCTGGTACCCAACGCAACCCATTCGCTTTTCTGTTAAAAGACATATCCAAGTCTTCTGCAGTCAGTGGTGTGGAAAACCTTCAAATTGAGAATTTTGACAGATCACCTTATCACATAAACAAGTCATCATTGTCTTTTTTCATCAAACGAAGAGGCAACTTTACATCCAAAATTCGTTTTAATGTGACATCTTTGAGTAATGGACGGTACACATTTGTTACTGAGTTTTACTCACCATCAGATCCAAGAAATGCTGCAATCAGTTTAACCCTTCCAACAATTAACATGCGTGACGCTGGACAGTCATTTCAAAAATCTTTTACTAGAACTCCACACGTTGATGGTTATATCAAAATTCTTTTCCAGATAGAAAAAAAGTGGTGGTCAAGCGACAATACAGGTGGAACTTTCCAGCACAGCTCCTGCGTCTAACACCAAAACACATATCATTGTTTATGGGGCTTATGGCTATCATACCAATTTGTCTTACTTTGTTCATGACCCAGCTTATGAAATTGAAAACGGTCATGTTGCGTTTGGTAGTAATGTTGACATGAAATTGAACAAAATCATCAACCTGCAGGATAACCCCTCAAACCCACAAGACGCTGTAAACAAAAGTTATGTGGACCAGAGGTTGCAAACCAAACTCGATGCGATTGCACAACAAAATCTGAATATGAACAACAATGCCATTACTGATCTTGCTCCACCTGTCAACGCAGACGATGCGGTGACAAAACTTTATACTGACGAATATTTTCTCCGACGAGACGGTTCGACTGCAATGTATGGCGATTTGTCGATGGGTGGAAATAGAGTGACTAATTTAGCGGACGTGGTGAATGAAACTGATGCAGTGAACTTTAGAGTTTTAAATCGAGCTTCACAAACCATCAGAGCAAACACTTTATTATTGAATGGAACAAATGCGTGATGGCAGCGGATATGAAACTTGGAGGGCATAAAATCATTAACTTAAAAGAAGGAACAAATAAAACCGATGCCGTAAATTTAGATCAATTAGAAAAAAGTCATATTTCATCTGCTTCTCATCCAAAGAATGCTTTCAAATATTTGATGAATGATATCGATGAAGTCAGTACTGAATATGGCTTGAAAGTCAATGGATATGTCAATTTACCTCGTTCACCACATTTGATTTCAAAAAAGGTCATTGATATAGACTTGAATAAAGAAGCTAATCATATTTACAGAGCTAGATTGGATTTAATATGTACACAATAAAAGATGGAAAATACACTTTCATTCTTGAATGGCTATTTCCTGATTATGAAGGAATGAGTCTTAGTAGTGTAACATTCAGTGCAAAAGGTGGAATTACAATTCATAAAACTGTAGGGAGAAAATTTGATAACAGAAATGAAGATCATTCGAGATATTTATTATGGATTGAAAAACCATCAGCAAGTTCACCACCTGAATATTTATATTGTACGATTCATATTAATGCTAACCCAACTTATCCAAATAAGTACAAAGTTCATTGTGTTGCATATGGTATTGATTTTGAAGCTGTAGACGTTCCATCAAGTGTTTACGACTTCGCAGAAGCTTATAAAATCGTGAATGAAGAAATACAATTACAAACTGATTTAGATTTGAATGGTTTTGATGTGAAAGAAAATGAAAATTGGTTGTTTGGTGGAGACAATGGTGAATTTACAATGCTAAATAATATTAATATGAACACTTATCTGATAAAAGAGGCTAAACTTGGTGGTGATTTAAATCTGAATGGCTATAGAATTCATAATAATAGTTTGAATCTATTTCGTTCAAGCGTTACAGGTGTAATTATGGAAACGGCTTTCGATTTGGGTGGATTTGCTCTTTACAGGCCGAAATTAGGAGGTGATCTAAATTTGAATGGGAATGGAATAATCGGTCAAATACAATATTTAAATTGCTCTGTCAAAGCAAAAAGAGGACATGATAAGAATGCTTTAAAGCCTGTATTGATAAATGGCTCTGATTTTTTAGTCATTCATAACAATAACTTTTATATTAAGAAAATGTATGTATTACAAGGAACAAAACCCGGAATATTCTACTTCAAGACAAAAGCTGAAGGTGGTGGGCCTTTGCCATTACCAGCAACTATTTATGAACACAGACATAATACTATGAGTAGAAACATCACAACGGTCAACGTCAATAAATCATTATCGAGAGGCTATTTAATCATTGATTATTCACATCCTAATACAGGTGCATTTGATACAACATTCACACTTGAAGTGGTCATGAATTAATCTAAATTAATATTATAATGGGAGTTTTCAATTCTCCACAAAATCAAGACAATAAAGGTGATACTGGTGCAATTGGTCCTAAAGGTGATAAAGGTGATAGAGGTCTAATTGGTCCAAAAGGTGATGGATTTACATTAACACAAGATGGCCACTATGATCTTGGAAACAACAAGAAATTGATAAATGTTGATGAAGGAACTGATGATAATGATTGTGTCACAAAAAAACAACTTGATCTGAAGTTAGATAGAGCTACTTTTGTTATTTCCAACTCTCTTCCTGGTGTACCAGTCCTTGATGGAATTTCTATTGCTCTCATCCCAGCTCTCTCTGTTTTAACATCTGATACAAACGATAGAGTCTCAAGATGGGTTGATCCTGTCAATAATATATCTTTCACACAAACTGATAATTCCAAAAAACCTCTGCTGTTGAGAGATTCAAATAAAAAGAGATTCTTTCTGCGATTCGATGGGACTGATGACTACTTGAGAATAAATTCATTTGATGTATCCAAAGTTGCTGGACCAAATGGGAATACATGCACAGTAATTATGGTTGTTAATACAAAACAAGTGAAGAATCAATCTCAATTTCAATGGGGGCAGGCTAATATTCGATTTGGTGTTCATTTTCCTTGGGGTACTGGGACTGTTTGGGTTGATTTTGGTACTCTCTCAGGCGGAAGACTTACTGCTCTTTCTTTGTCTGATCTGACTGGTAATATTGAGGTTTGGACAATAAGAGTGAATGGACAAAATATGGAACTATTTAGAGGTATTTCATCAATGACTCCTGTTGGAACAGAAACAATCTCAGCAACACTGTTAGGAAATCCACAAAAAATGTTCGTTGGATGTCAAGTTGATAATGATAATGGTACTGCAGTCAATTTTTCTGAAATGGATCTGTACGCTTTTTCTGTTTGGCAGAAATCTCTGTCTAATGATGAATTAAAAAATATGTTCCGTTTCCTTGAAGATTATTTCGATCTTTGAATTATGTAATCAATTATTATGAAGCAGATTATAAGATTTGTACGATGGTTCATTCGGGATGCTGAACGGAAAAACCCTGGTGTTGATAAGAGGATTTTGAAATCAGCTTTGGTTTACCAGTTTCTATATCACAAACATTTCAACAAATATATTGAAGTGAGAGATATTATCCAGGAGCATATAGGCATTGGATTAATCGGTCCCGGTGAAGGCTGCTTAACACATTTTTTGGAGCATACTCTTGGTTGGATTGATACATTACAGACACATGGTATATTACACGATGCCTTCGGTAGGTTTTATGTCAAACATGCACTTGATAGAGGATATTCTTATGCTCTACCGTCTTTCTTGACGACTAAAATTAGTAAGTTATCACCTCTAAGTGGGCAATTGTCTGGTTTGTGGTACTGTGTGTTGAACAGAATCGTTATATAAGCATATTGTATGAAAGAGCGAAAAAGCATATTCAGCTGGAACCATATTTCAGGTGAATTAACAGAAGATCAGGTAAATGAATTAAAAGCCTATTACCACACATATCACAGAAAGTGTTGGGCTCATAAACAGGCTGTTAAAAGGTTCAAAAAATGGAAATTACTGGGGAATTCCTTGTCCATCATCTTTGCAACTGGGGGTCTCGCCACAAGTGTGGCAACAGGTGGTGTTAGTTTGGTAGCCATCAGTACAGCAGCACTTTTGATACAAGGGTGGATGAAGCATAAAAACCTAGATTTGAAAATCCAGAATTGCACATATGCTTATCAAAGCTATCAACATCTACTCAATTCAATAAAAGACAAGTTGAGAAGTGGTGATTTTGATGCTTCAAGTATACAAATCTCAATGAAGAATATTGATGATTATGTGACTGACAATAGTCCAATTATTGATAAGTACCTACTGAAATATGATGAAAAATTCACTGCTTGATAATACTAATAATCTTATCAAATCTCAACAATAGAATCTCAACCCAATATTGATCATAAAATTTTAATGTCTTCTTTGATCTTGTAACTATTATTTCATCAAATGGTAGATCAAGCATTATGAATATTTGCTTAAGCATAAATTTGGTGCTTATCATTCTTTTACGATTCTTATTCACCGAAGGGATGATAGTGTCTATCTCTTCGAATATTTTCAATATTTTACCCTTATCTTTTACTGAAATTTGAAATCTATTCTTGCAACATATACCATTTATCACATTTTCAATATGGTACTTCCGGTGATATACAGATTTTCGCCGTATTTTATACATATTATTATGAAAGTCAACGTACTCCTTACAATAGTCATAGCCGTGGACTGAACCACAATTTAGACAAACATTTTCACCATCATCATTAAACATTTTCTGTTTATCACAGCAAGGTGCTTTCACACTTTTAACAACTTTGACCAATAGCTGATCACAAAAAGGACATGTCAACTCCCCCATATTCTTCAATTCATTGTGGATTACTAAATTACAACTCATCTATATTATATGAGATATTATTTCTTTATGCAGCTAACACATGATAGGCGATGACTCATTCCCTGTTTTCCGAGAATGTCACGCTTGGTGATTTTTCCGAGAATGTCACGCATTTTATGAAGTGTGCTGACCTTGGTTCCATCAGATTGAGCAACTATAGATTCCATAAAATTAAATAACTATATATTTCATCAAATTAAATAACTATATATTCCATCAAATTAAATAACTATATATTCCATCAAATTAAATAACTATATATTCCATCAAATTAAATAACTATATATTCCATCAGATTGAACAACTATATATTCCATTTCCAGAATACGAGATCAGAAGGCAGTAGTAGTTTGGGGAAAACGAGATAAAATGATTTCGTACCCCAAACACTATACTACTTCTGTTTAATGATCAAATGTATAGTACATAACTATCTAATAATAATAATAGAGTTTATAATAATAATAATAATAATAAAATAATAATAATAATTGTCTGCTTGTATTTTTGTCTTTGTTGTCGCTGCTGTTGTTGCTGCTGATGATGTGTTGTTCTTTTGTGTTTGTTTTTGTTTGTTGTTGTTTTTGTTTGTTTGTATGTTTTTTTGTGTTTTTTCTTTTGCTAAGCTTGTCCTGTTTAGATGTCTCGCTTGGTTCAGTATATCTCTAACATACCTTAATTTATATACATGTAATTTTCTCCTGTGCATTAGTCCTAGGCTCTACAAACATTTCCTACATTTCCTACTATATCCCAGTAAAGCTCAGTGTCATTTCTTCTTTTACTTAAAAGTAGGTGGTGGTCAACTAGAACGCCTTCGCTACTTTGACCACCACACACATTTTATAACCCGTACTGTAATTATTTTATCTTGTAACCATCTGTTGTAACTATTACTTTTCTTTCCATGTTAATTTTATGTAAATAGTGTGAAATAAATTAGCCATGAACCTAATATCGCAACAAAACGAAGCCTTTATCCAAAGTTACACTCCCAAAAACGACTCACTACACATCATTCAATAATTAGCGAGATTATAAACATAAAAACGGCGACCCGAAGGGTATTTAGTTGCATTTGAACAACATGTTTATGTTAAAGTTAGCGTGATAATTATTTAGTTTCTGCTGACTTAATAAATGTAGATATAGATGTAGATATTGCGAAGCTCACGTGAGTTCGTTCAGCTAATTTTTTTTTTTTTTTTTTTTTTGCGCTAACCATAAAATTACTTTCTTAATTACTTGAAATACCTTTCGGATCGTCGTCCTCCTCAAAAACTGTCTTCAGGATCTTTGAAAATCGTTTTAAGTTCGTTCTTATAAAACGTCAACCATTTTGGACTGAAATCCCTTGTCGTCAAGCAGGCCAGGTTTTGCTTAATGATTAGCTAAATCTTTTCCCTGTTAGCAGAGGTCTCTGGCGGCGAGATAGGAGGAGGGGAGTGAATACGGGTCAGCAAATCCGTCGATCCGTGCTAATTTTTCGCAAAATCCGCCAATCCGCAGATATTTTTACAAAAATCCGAATCCGCAGCAACTAGAAAGCCAACTAGGCACGTCGCGAAGTGTTACACGCGAGCGCAAGACGCGATACAAAGAAAGGGCAGACATCCTCGCGCTTGCGCGCGTCCCAATCGCTCTAAGATTAAAATGTTTACTGCTGACATTTTAAACCTGATGTCATTTAAATAGGACAGCGTGCATTTTTGTATTTGGGTTACGTTTTAGGTCTTTTCGAATAAATCAGTGGACAGGTTCCTATAGGTCTTTGAAACTTCAAGTTACCACGTTTAAAAGAGTGTAGCGAAATCTAAGGTTTAATCCCCACCATGACTACTGTTTTGTAATCATAAAAGAAATTTAATCGAAAGAGAACAGAAGTCTCGTAGCCCGTCTCGTAGTCTAAAACATAGCAATCCGTTTTAACCTCATATGTTCGTGTAGTTTCACTACTCTTTTCCGATTGCTGGAATCGACGCAGCACCGAAAGTTGTTTTTATGAAGGAAGTCATCGCCTTTGGCACCTTCTCGGTAAAAAAATGCAACGCAATCGATGGTCTTTGTCTTAATGACCTGACCCTCCAAGTTGACCTTGCCGGTGGTACACGTGGTGGTCTGGCGAGGACAATGGCTTTTTGTCTGGCCAGAAGCCGAGATCCTGGGGTCCTAGAGTTTTCTGGAGTGCTATTACATTGTAGGTAAAAGATGTGTTAACCATTTAACTACCAAGCATTTTGCCGAAAAACATCTTTTGAAGCTCGTCAAGCCATTTTTTGGCCAGAATCTAGACAAAAAGAACCAAAACCCTGTTTGCTCGTGGAGCTCCCTCGCCCCCTTCTGTCCCTGGTGCTTAATATTAGCTTTTGCAAGTTCGGCCATGCACAGGGTTGAAAAGTTTCACCGCCCCCTCTCCTTCTACCTTTCGCTTTTTTTGTCTCGCTTTCTTTTTTCTCTTGCCTGGCATTTATGGAAAACTTATATTATGGGCTCCTGATGGAAGGAAGTGCAGGTGGGTAGTGGAACAAGATTTTTATTCAAATTTTCGGCTCAACGACACTTGGTTTTTTTTTCGCGTTTTCTCCGGCCTGTTTGACGGAATCGTGCTCATTTGGGTATGGTTTGAAAGATCTCTCCCCCCTTCACATGCTACATGTAAGAGTTAGATAAATGATGAACAAAAGTTCAAAAATACTGCTTGGCACTAATACGGATGAAAGTAAAAAGTAATTGAAAGACAAACCATACGTTTTGGGCTTAGCCCTTCATCATTGGTATGAAAATGATTTAAAGTTGCGTACGACAACCAACCAATTGTTTTCATACTTTTTGGCACTTCACTACATGTAAAAGTTGTCCATGAACATTAAATCACGGCTGATGATGTCACAAGCGGTACAAGGGACGTGGTTCTGCGCGGCCGGTTTTGGCAGGTGTGGTAGTCAATGGTACTCGATTTGACATCTTATGGGCAAATTGGATTGATTTAGTTTATGCTCAAAGGTGGATTTTTTTCAGAAAATTGTGTCCTTTGCTTAATCTAGTCTGGTTCTAAGGTCAGGCAGAAAAAAATTGAAACAGACCGCCAAGTTAAGTTCCACGATCCGCACCTCAAAACAAACAAAATTCATGATCCACGCTGAAATATTGAAGAAATCCGTGATCCGCTGAGCGTTCAAAATCCGCCGATCCGCAAAATGTATCCTCAAAATCCGAAATCCGAGTAGTATTTTTTTGCCAAATCTGCCGATCCGCGAACCTATTCATCCCCGTCTAGGAGAGAGACCTCTACCGGTGCCCGACGAGTTCTTTCATGTAGCCGCCGACCACATTCGTGGACTCCGTTAAACAGGAATGCGCTTGCTCTGTTTCTATTCTATGCTGATAACTTCTGAGCCCACTGTACTACAATCGTACTGGCGTCTTGACTGAAAGCGAAATGCACTTCGATCGAGCTTTGAAATCGGCCATTTCTTCCCTCAAAAGTCATAATATGAAGGATATAACACCAGTGCAGAAGAAAGCTATTATTGCGTTCTTGAAGAAACGCGATACATTCGTGTGTCTTCCGACAGGCTACGGAAAATCTTTGATTTTCCAACTGGCAATCCGCGTAGCCACAGAGTTGTCAAGTTTGCAACTCTACTCTCCCGAGCCACTAGTTTTGGTCGTGTCTCCGTTGAATTCCCTCATTAAGGACCAGATATTATCGTGTGAAAGACTGGCGGAATCAAAGCTATCAAGGTCGAAGGTGACTTGCTATCTCTTGAAGGCATAGAAATCGCGTATGTGAGTCCGGAGCATTTGGAGCTTGTTGTGAACATAGTTCCCGAACTCGGCGAACGTCTTTTCCTGTGACAGGTGGTTTTACTAGTGTTTGAGGAATATATATATTTCATCTCGGACATCAGACACTTTTATTGTGGTTTGTTGTGAACACAGCGTAAGGCTGCTGCAAATTTCACGAGCAAACCGGTTTGCTGAGTAGGGTCGCACGTGACCAATACGTCATTCGTTGTCAAGGGAACGCTCGCGCTTGCGCGACAGGAAACTCGCCAGGCAGCGGCAGAGGTCTCTCTCCTTTCTCGCCACCAACTCCCTGTTCTCCAAATTAGGGCCAAACAGAAGTAAAGTGAATTTCTGCGAAATCACGCAGCGTAACAGAAATGGGTTATGACTGAAACTATCAATTTGGTGGACAGATGCAAATTCATTGAGAAAGATTTACCTTCATCAGGTTCCATGATCGTGGAGATCGACGCAGCGGGATCAGGGATGGATGAACACGAGACGAGTCCGAGAGGAACTGGCACTTAGAGTACAAAATGGCGGCTTGACTACACAGCACGACACGGAGAAACATCACGAGTGTTTCTTAATTTGACCCATTTTTGAGTGGAATTTTGGAGCAACTTCAGAATACCCGGCCACTCACGCCCTCCTTAAATCTACTGTTCCTGTGGTCCTCAGTCCACAGTCGGCTAGCAAGTCAATAAGTGTTGAACTGATGTGCTACCGCGGTCCACAGTCCGGCAGTCGATGAGTAAGCAATGAACTAAGTGTTGAACTGAAGTGCTACCGCGGTCCGCAGTCCGGCAGTCGATGAGTAAGTAATGAACTAAGTGTTGAACAGAAGTGCTACCGCGGTCCGCAGTCCTGCAGTCGATGAGTAAGCAATGAACTAAGTGTTGAACAGAAGTGCTACCGCGGTCCGCAGTCCGGCAGTCGATGAGTAAGCAATGAACTAAGTGTTGAACAGAAGTGCTACCGCGGTCCGCAGTCCTGCAGTGGATGAAAGAACGAGGTATATTCGTGGTTTTTATATACAGATATTATGTTAATTATGATGACTGTGGGACTGCGGTAAGCAGCATTTGGAGACACATATTAAGTGGCCGGGTATTCTGAAGTTTAGCCGGAATTTTAACCTTCAAATGGGTAAAAATTTCAATTTCATTTAATTTTATGTTTTTTTCATGATCCAAGACGGATCCCTGTCGATCCAAGTTGATCCGACCCGGACTGACGGTCCGAGTTGATCCGGTCCGACTTTTGTACCTGCTTCTGTCTTTTAATAGGGGTGGCTTTTGAGTCATATAATAGCGGAGCTCCGACGGCCCGAAGGGCCGTCAAGCGGAGCACCATACCTATAGAAACCCGTCAACTGCTTTTCTCATGGTAAAAATGGCTAGCGGTATTGCTCGTGGGCCCGTACGCACGACGACGACGACGGAGTCGCCAATAATTAATAATATCCTAATAATAATCATAATAATCCAACATGGCGGCCATACTCCACCTGGCCCAGCTGACCAGCTACTTTACAGCGTACATCTTTAATACTGGACATCCATAAAAAAACAATTGACACCTGTCAAAACAAGGTATCCGCTGACCAGTGTAACGTGACCATATCGCGGCCTCAAGTTAAGACCTCATCGAGGTCAGCTGTTTTTTTGAAGTTGACCGCTGACCAGGTACTTGCTTTCGATTGGATCGCAGGCTCAAGCCAAGTGTGGGACACACAAACCAAATCGAGGCCGTTAAAATTTTTCGCGCGCTTTCTGCGGCTGGTAATTTCACATTCAGTTGGTTTCTTTATTTTGAGCAAAACAACTTCATCTTCTTCGATCGAAGTTTGTCTTTCGCGTAAAAAGCATAAAGATCAAGAACTTGTCAAAAGATACTCCGGAAGGTGAATTTTCAAGTGATGGAAAGGAAGGACGGAAGATTTTTCTCAGGAAAAGCTTCAAAGATTGTGCGGTTGAAAACAGTATAATTCAACGCTTCAAGGGCTTTCGTTTCACCGCGGCATCTTGCATCTCACCAAGAAAAGTCACTTAACAGTTCACCGGTATTAATGGGAAGAATGAGTAGCTCAAACTCTGTGGACGAAGCACTTTCTTTGGACAAACCGTTCGCTATTTTTGCGGATGCTTGTTTTTACTTTACTGAAGCTTACGCATTTTCAAGTGGCAGAAACCTCTACAACACAGGACAGTGAGGTAAATTAAATAAATAGAAGCTTAACATTTGGTTTAATCGTTGTTACTTTTGTTCAGGAATGAAACTTGTATTTTTCTCTCGAATGGATATAAATAAAAATCATCTGTACTCGTTTTGGACGCAAAGAAGTAGTTGAATTGTTTGTTTGTTTTGTTACGTTTTCTTTGCAAGCGAACGAGTGTTTTTACTCGGCTTGGCTGACTGTTTTTCGACCTTGGTTCCTCACAGTAGCGTTAAGAAACTTTTGCCCTTATCTTATCAACACGTAATCGCAATGAGTCCTCGTAAAATTAAGCATTAAAGGGGGAGACTCGAGCTCGAGTAAAAATAAAAAATCCGATCAAATGCATGTGCATGTGCACTTCTCAAAATCTGACATTAAGTTGTCAAAATGCTGCCAAAACAGTCAAAACCCAGCGCGCTTCACTTCGTCAAGTCTTTAAGAGATCTTCGTCGAAAGCAGCCTGTAAACAACAATTAAGTTTCGCCGTCTTTAAACATGTCGTTTGTTTGAACCGGTAAGAATCAGCGTTTGGATGTTAAAAACAGCGAAATTGGTTGACTGGCTGGCTGGTTTTGATAAATTTTAAAGTGGACGGGTCTGCGAGAGAAATGCTCGTTTGGTTTGGCAAGCGCTTTCTTCGTTATCTGGATGATGTTTTGCCACTGAGAATCATTAATTGAAGAAGGTTCTTCGGAAGACATGGGAAGTAACAGTAAAACCATCAAAGCACTTAAGTGTTTTGTGTAAGCCAAGGAAAGATTTTGTGGGAAATGGCTCTATTATTCAGCTCTGTCGCATTCCGAGTGATTGCTGTTTCAGTGATTCCTGTTGACTGCTCTAAACGATCAGGTACGGACCTCTTTTTTGTCTTTTCTACGGACATTTATGTCAAATCTGCTAAGGAAATTTTCTAGCTTAATACAAGATAGTTTTGTTACCTGTCCAATTTCTGCACCTTCTCCAAGAATCTTCGAAGAAATATTATTCATATTGTGCTTTGTTTCGTTGTAATAAGTCTTATGTTTGTTGTTATATTGTTTCTGAACCGCGGTCAATTCCTGTTGACTGCTGTAAACGAAGAGTTTGTACCCTTTATTTTTTTTTCTAGGGGCATTTATGTCAAAATAAATACCGATTTTCCTAGCTTTATCATTACAAGCTATTTTAATTACTAGCTAGTCTTGTTTAATTTCTCCACCTTCTCCTTCTTCGAGCAAACACTCGCCGGCATCGTACTTTGTTCGCTTGCAGTGTTTTTGTTTTGTTTTGTTTTGTTTTTGATCCGCTTTGAATCCCTTTACGCTTTCATCTCAAAGTAGTTAGACTCAAGAATGTCCGTCTTTTTTTTTTCTTTTTTGCAAACGTTTACTATCGAAAACTCTTCGTTTTCCCTGCTGCTGCTCAATTGTTTTGGACACAAATTAAACTGGCCCAAATAAACTCTTGCGAAGTTGCTCGGTGAGAGTGTGCAGCTCCGATTCTAGGCTTGGCAAGGCTAAATATATATCTGGCCTTCAGCTTTTCTTTTTTTAATCGCTACATAACAGACTGGAATGGTGTTCCATCGAACATCATGCATGCACCTTCTTTAAGCAGTTTTAAGTCCTATCTATTACATTATTAGTGTCAATTTTAAATCAGATGTAGCTTGTGAGTGACAAGTATGTAATTTAATTAGGTTTGCTTTGGATTACTTCATGATTTTTAGTCTCAATCTCAAATCAGGGGTGACTTGTAAGCGAGATAAGTATTTGATTTAATTTGATTAGGTTAGCTTTGGGCCACGTTTAAATTTCACCTCTTAGTTTTTAGAATGTGTAATATTAGATAATATTCTTTGTATGGGAATTTAGTTTCTCCGAATTATTCTCCAGTCATGCACTTTTTTGTTTTGTATCAACTTAGTTGTATTCACATGACAAAGTATTATTAAACTTAAAACTTAAAATTAAACTTAAAGTAAGCTCTTTCTCATCAATGTACACATCCTTTGGACTTCCTCCTCCTGCATACAGTCTTTCAATTAATTTTATTAGTAGCTGGTCACACCAACCTTGTGGGATGTTTGGATGACATTTGGCATTAATGTTTAATGGAATCTCTGATGTTTGATGAAGTATGTTAAGATCAAGTTAAGATGGCTAACGGATTTCCAGTACTTTTGCTTTGATGAATCACCTTGATAGTGGTATCAACCAAATGCTCAATATATTATTATCAAGTTGTTTGGTCTTGCACTTAACTGGCCAGAAGAGCAGCTGGATTTCTTTTTGAAAACACTGTAGGTGCATTGAGTGATGAGCTTAATGTTAGCAAGCAGTTTTTTTTTTGTGATAGTAAGGTCAAGAAGTAATTGATCAAAATAAATATCTTGGTCTTAATTCATGGCATCTAAATATTTTTATTGATTTCCATGTATCTTTCTTTCATAATTTTTGTGAGGCATACATATATCCAGAGGATACACAATTTCCGATTTCTGACTGTCTCATGGGAGGCTGTGGATAATTGAAATTGCATTCATTATGAAGTGATGATCTGAATCACTATATATCTGATGTGATACTGATTTCAAGGAGCAATCACCAGGCTTCTCCACCAATTTCTAGTGGCTCTAAACCATACCTAAGTAGCTAAGTATGTAACTAAGTTGCCTACAGTTGAACGGGGAAACAGACCTGTCCTTAGGTATTGCTCTAAGATGTTAAGAAATGTTTTGTTTTAAAAATTTATAGATGAAAACTAGCTTTGCAGGTTCTTTTTTACACAAGGTATTAAAGATTATTTTAAAAAAACCTACCTCAATATTTTTATTTTGCTTTTTTAACATCTCCAAACTCAGTTTGGAAAGGAATTTTTATTACCTTACTCAATAGAACGCTTGTTTTTAGGAGGGGTGGGGGTCCAAATTCGTAAAAGGGGATTCATATCTGCTAGCAGTTCTGGACTAGGGGGTCCAAATCTGATCCACAAGCAGATCTGGACTGGAGGGTGCAAATCCACGTGGGGTCCAAATCCACTGTGCCACTGGCTCAGATCACCTTTCCATACTATTTTCTACAGCATTGGGTCTGTAGCTTGAGTGAGGTCAGATGGGTGATATGACAAGCAGACTATATGTAAATGCCAGTAGAAAAGAATGCTTTTGGAGCTCCGCTTTTAGGCTTGGCTAAATATATATATTAAATACTTTATTGACCAACCTTGTTTGGTCAAGATGGCAGGATATTGGCCTCATTCTTTTTTTGTATGTTTATGGACCTCGACTTCGTCTTGGTCCACAAACATGCAGAAAAAGAACTTGGCCTGAGAGTATCCTGCCATCTTGACCTCATGCTTGGCCGATAACCCATATGTAATGTTTTCTTAACATCAGTGCTAGAACAGCTCCTAACTGCCTAATTTGGAGAATTTGCCTGTTTATGAGCATTGTTTTGGAAGTACTTAAAGGAGCAATGTAACAAGTTTTTAATATTACTTTCAAAAGCCAAAAGACATATTACGAGAAAAGAAAAACCAAAAATAACAGTTCAGTCTGTTTAAAATTGCTTACCAGTTTACCAAAACTAAAAATAAGCCTTTTTAGCTAGGGATAGTGAAAAGTAACATGGTTTGTAAATTGAAAAAATTGGGCCAACCTTTTCAAGTTCCTCCCTTGCATTGTGGAAAAATAGCCAAATACAGATTAATGTTTGCTTCCACTTTGAGAAAACAGCTAGTTATCACTCTTTTGCTGTAATCAGAGCAGTTTGGTTATGAGAAAAGGTACCTGAGGGTACTGCTACTTGGTTTTTATTTGACAGCCAAAACAACAATCATCATCAGATAGCGCCTTTAAGTGTCTGACATGCAGAAATGTAATACTAGTTAAGGGCAGCCTGTACTCTATATAATTTCCATATTGGTGCAATTTATTTCTGATAATTGTTGGGGTACAAAGAAAAATCGTTGTTGTTGTTGGTGTTGTCGTAGTTATAGTGTAATAATAATAATAATAATGATCTTTATTACACTTTTGTCAATGTACACATTTTTTGTTACAATCTAGAAAATTTACAAAATATGATTAATCTAAACTTAATAAAAACAATGTGCAAGCTAGGAGCTAAATAAACCAGTAGGTTTTCTTGTGAGCTCCCTGAACAATTTAGTTTCTAGTGGCAGGTAAAATAAAAAGAAAGAAAAATAAAATAATAAATGCAAAGAAGGAAGAACTTTTTTACATGAAGTATGTTGCTTCATCAGTAAAACAGGATGATGTGCAACTGTTACATTTCTCTCTCTGCAGGGTGGTGTTATGGCCATTACTATCACCTGGAACTGTGATTTTGATCCTTTAACTTATTCTTGTCAACCTAAGTATTCTTTTAGAAGGTGAGTGACCTATCTGAGACCTAGCTTGTTTAAATTGAAACAGATTCTGACCACACCCGACTCAGAGTCATTTTCACATTATACCAGGAAAACATCCATTTTGGGGGAATATTCTCAAATGTTCCTGTTGTTCACACTGTCCCTTATATCTGGACTGCGTGCAAGCCTTGTGGCAGCCACATCTGAACCACATATTTCCAGTACAGTGCACAAGAAGGATAGAACAGGATAGGATAGGATAGGCCATGCTAGGCTAGGATAGGATAGAATAGGATAGGAAACTTTATTTACCCTAGGATTTTTAGAGTAGCTTATACGGCTAATATCTCAGAGCATTTACTGATGAGAGATAGACTAACACACTGGGAACTGTATGTCCCCTACCCTTTTCGAACAGTTTGGGGGTTCTTTAACGTCCCACAGAATCAATTATGAAGAGTTGTGAGACAGGGCCTATGGATTATCGTCCTTATCCTAGAATACTGGAAAGTCTAACCATTTGCAGATGTCATTACAAAGGCAGCACTTTCTCCTCAATTATTTAAAGACCCTGATCGAGTGTTTGTCCAGCTTGGATTTGAACCCATGGCCTCCTGCACGGTAGTCCTGTGCTCTACCAACTGAGCTAACTGGCCAGTGGTTAGAAGATTTGAGCATGGGAATAAACCTATAGTGCATTAATTTTTTTATGATGCTTTGACTAACCTACAGAGAAAAAACAGGGCTTGGTTTCTTTAGGGAATTGTTGTGGCTGTAAATTAGAAATGACAACAGTCTCTAGAAAAAAGGGGAAAGTAGTAAACAGCATTTAGGGTTGGAGGTTGGTCCAATGTTGATAATATGTTTTGCAAAGAAACTCTCAGTTGAGGTCAAAGGTGCTGTCTGTGCAATGACATCTGAAAATTGCCAAACATTCACAAGGCTCAAATGACTACACAAAATTAATGGTGGTACTGTCTTCAATGTGGGTATCAAGGAGATGAGTCAGTGACTGATAGTAGTACGTTTAGACACTAGGCATTTACCATGGCCTTCATACAAACAAGTGGACTGCTTTGCAATAATTTTGCTGAGAACATTTGAGTACATGACAGCACAATACTGTAGACAGCCAGAAGTCTGTAAGAATTGTTTATTTTTGCTGAACAACACATACACCACAAAATAATGCACACTTTTTCTTGTAATTTCTTGATTTCTTTATATCTTTTTAGACTGGATAATGCTAAAGCAGCCATTGCTCCTGGATATAATTTTAGGTAACTTATCATTTTTATATGTAGAATTACAGTGTATGTACACACATGAGCATAAATAAGGCGAAACTAATCATAGAACAAAACAAAGAAGGGAAACTTACAGCTGCACTTATTTGTCTTTAACTAGGGACTATGTCATGGGTATTTTTCTGTCTTTGGGCCAAAAGTCTGGTTAAATCAAAGCTAAGAACACTAAATTGGTCTCAGAACTCCAACAGAATGTTCAACAAAGTTAATTCTTGAAATGACAGTAAAGTACAAGGGCTGAAACTTGAAAAATGGTAGCCTACATCCATAGTCAAGGGTATTTATTTGCAGTTTCACTGCACTAGTAGAGTAGTTTGAACAAAACTAGACCATTATTTTGGCTTAATCATCAATACAAACATCTGTTGTTGCTTGTTAAATTAATACCAAAAACCCATGACATTATCCCTTTAAAATTCTTGGAGTTACAGTTATAAACATTGGTTAGAAATGTATATTTGAATGTTTTATTTCACTGCAAGTTCTTATTGGCTCCTTTTTATGTGCACTTGTTTTGATTGGCTAAATGGGTCAAGAACGTGTTAAGGACTGGGCAGCAATTAGCTCATCATAGTAGAAGGGCCTAAAAAATTAATTGGGATTCTGGCTTAAAGGAGTACCCCTCGTAGAAACAAGAATTGCCATTGACATGGTCTTAGGCATTTGTGAAACTTTGTATTCCAAGAGGCCAAGCATGAATGAGCATTTCCAAACAGTTCAGCCGAACCTGAGTGTAAAGTCTCTCAAACAGCCCGGTTCTCATTACAACTGGAAAAGACACTTTAATAAATTATCCACACGCTTATATGCAAGCTCAAGTTAATTATGCAAGAATTCGTTCACACGTAAGCACGCTCCACATTCCAACACTACATCCCTACTTTTCTCGAAACTGAATTTCATTGAAAAGAAAACACTAACTCCAAAAAGTAAACGCGCTTAGCGTAAAGAAATCTAAGCCTAAGAGATATATACATGTAAGTTCAGTTCCAACAAACACTGAACAGTTCTCTATGTCAAAACAAAATCATTAAATCTTGACGGCCTCTTAATGACACGCGATGGTCTTGTGCGTACAACTGGCTCCGCTTCCGGTGATGCATCCCGTACCGTGATTGACTCAACTTCAGGTGGTGCAGACTGATCTACTTCTCGATTCACCTCCAACTCAGCATTATCTCCTTCTCCACCCGTAGAAAATTCTTCAGGATTCGGCTCGCTTTGCTCGTTGTACTTCTTTACGAACGACGTGTCTCGATTAAGTGCCATTTCAGATTCGTTCCTTACAGTGACTTGTCCCCTCTCCTTTCTCACGACTTTGAAGGGACTTGGGTGAAAATTTGTGGACAATTTGTTGGTCTTCGCGACCCCCAAAAGAACTTTATCCCCAACTCCCCTCTTGCTATCTGCGTACATCTTGCCGTTCAACTTGTTCAACCAATCCCCGTCTCGCACTTCTTCAGTAGTAACATCAGCAGTTTCTCGCCTCAAGTCCGGAAGTTTAGACCGCATTTCCCGTCCAAACATCAAAAAGAAGGGCGTAGACCCAGTGGTAGTCTATGGCGTTGACCTTTAAGACATAAAAAATTTGGGTAACTCATCACGCCAATCTCTGCCTTCCACTTGCCTTCCACTTGCGCAATTTGCATGCACTTCAGTAAAGACCGGTTTTGTTGCTCAACTTCACCGTTCGCCTGCGGCCAGAGTGGCGAAGTCCGGCAATGCTCGATACCATTTGTTGTCAGGAACTCCTCAAATTCAACTGAGACGAACTGAGGACCGTTATCAGTTCTCAAGGAACAGGGGATACCAAACCTCGCGAACATAGGAGTAATTGCTTTAATCACATCAGCACTCGTTGTCTTCTTCAGGATGGACACCTAGTAAAATCTGCTGCACTAGTCATCCACGACTAAAATACTCTCTCCAGAGGGCAGAGGTCCCATTAAATCTGCACTGCAATCTTGCCACGGCCCACTCGGGGGTACAACACGAGACAATGGTTCAGGAAGCCCATATCCAGAAACCACCTGGCAACCATGACAGACTTTACACAGCCTCTCCACGTCGATGTCCATCTGTGGCCACCAAACTTTTCTTCTTAGCCTATTTTTTGTCTTCACCACGCCTTGGTGACCTTCACGGGCAACTTTCACGATCCGGTCGCGCAGGATCCAGGTATGACTATCCTCGTACCACGAAGCAAGAATTCCCCGTAAACGCATGACTCGTCTTTAACATGAACGTACGTGGGCACTGTACACTGGATCCAGTTCCCAGATCTCATGCAACTCTTCACAATACTCAGTTCTTCGTCATCATGAGAAGCTTTCTCAATCTCTTTGGGTGAAAGTGCAATTGGTACACTGTCCTCCACGATCGCCCTGACCCAATCGTACTCTTCGCCTTAGTCCACCTGTCTGCTGGAATTCAACCTCGACAGGGTGTCAGCAATGTTCGCCTTTCCTGGACGATAAACTACTTTGAAGTCGTTCGACTGCAGGCGTAATACCCATCTCTCGCGCACAAGGCTTTGAAGTTACAGAGTAGATGCGTTCGAGAGGCTTATTTTTGGTTTCCAACTCGAAGTCTTGACAGACACATAAATGTTAAACTGCTCACACGACCACACAAGCGCCAATGCTTCGGTTCTCAGTCCGGCTATACCGTTTCTCGACGTCTGTTAAGCTTCTCGATGTGTAAGCGATAACTCTCCAAACATCCGCCTGCAACTGCGTGAGAACTGCACCAAGACCAACTGGTCATGCGTCTGCGGCAATTCGCGTCCTACAACCCACCTTGTAGTACGCCAGCGTTTCCGCTTTTGTAATCAGACGTTTCAGCGCCTCGAAAGCAGACTGCTGTCCTGTTCCCCAAACGAACTGGGTCCCCTTTCTCGTCAGGTCTTGTATTGGTTTGGCCACCGACGCTAAGTCTGGCAAAAACTTTGCAGAGAACTGAACTAGGCCCATAAAGGATCTGACCTCGCTGACATCCTTTGGAGGCCTCGCGTCTCGAATTGCAGCAATCTTCTCCTCGCTTGGGTTGATACCATCACTGGTCAGTTCGTGTCCGAAGAACGTCAGTTTTGACAACCGGAACTCGCACTTTCTACCACTAAGCGTCAGCCCGACGTCCTTCAACCTGTCCAGAACTGCATAGAACCTCTTGTCGTGTTCTTCCACACCGTTTCCATGAATGATCAGATCGTCAGCGATGTTTGCGACACCATCACAACCCCTCAACACATCTCTAACTATCTGCTGGTACTTTTCCGGAACAGATGTCACGTTTAACAACAGCCTCTCGTAACGATACAAACGACGATGCGTCACAAACGTCGTGATGTGTCGACTAGCCTCGCTCAGAAGGATTTGGTGGAAACCCAACTTTATATCAAGCTTGCTGAAAACTGTGCTACCGTTTAAATCGTGTAAGAGTTCCTCAACCGTTGGAATGGGGTGTCTCTCCCTTATGATTGCTTCATTGGCGCGCCGCATACCCACGCAAATTCTGAAGTCACCATCAGGCTTTGGAACAACCACCAGCGGAGAAATCCAGCCCGACGGACCTTCCGGCACCTCTTCTATGATATCTGCCTCCAAAAGCTCGTCCAGCTTCTCGTCCACTTTTCCACGTAGCCCAAAGGGTATCCTGCGTAATGGCTGCGCAACAGTTTTGACGGACTCATCTACATGAAGCTTGAGCTCGTAACCTTTGAGAAGACCGATTCCTGTAAACAAATCTTGGTATTGCCTCCGAATGTCACCCTCAGAGTAGTTGCTAACAACACTGTTCGCATGCAAAGGAACAACGTCTAATAAACTGAGTAATTTAGTGGTTTCCCGCCCTAGCAGAGCTCGCCCTTCACCCTTGATGACTACAAAATCGGCTTCGTAAGTAGCATTGCTGCTTGGCGATGCAAGACTCGCTGAGAATGTTCCAAGAGTCGGCAGTGGATCCGAACTTCTATAGGCAAACACCTCTTTAGCCGAATTTCGGGATTCGCACTGAATTCCATTGTCCTTTAACCATTCCCACGTTTGTTGTCCATCAGATTGCAGGTAGCTCCAGAGTCAATCAACACGTCAGCGAAGTCCACCCCTCCAACAACGAGAGTCACCACACCACTACCAGAATTCAGATGTTCGTTGCACTGGCCAACCGTGAATGCGAATTCAGGACTCTGTCTAACAACGCCAGCTGACAGCCGTTCGCTCTCGACGAAATTCGCTTCAGTGCCCCTTTCGCGCCCGCCGCGATAACTTCCTCTGCTAATCGGGGGTCTCCTTTCGACTTTTCCTCCAACACTCCTGGAATGAGTTTGCGAACATTTATAATGAAAATGTCCAAGTCTGCCACATTTCCGACAAGCCTGGTTGTGCACTGGACACTTCCTATCCCCGGCAAAATGCCCGTCACGATCGCAACCAAAAAAATCTTTCTCTTCCTGCCATCTCTTCGACCGTCCGCGTTTCTCGCGTCGCCCGCGTTGCCCCCGCCACGCGCGTTCCTCGTACCATTAGCACCTTTCTCGCCAACAGCGTTTACGTGACTTGCACTTGAATTTGTTTCTGTCGCTTTTAACTGACGACTCACCGCTTCTTGCGCCTTGGCAACTTTTAGTAGACCGTCTAAAGTAACTGTTCCCTGCTGTTCCAGGAACTTCCGTCGCATATGGCTTGAGTAGCATTTATCGATGACTTGACACGTATGTAATCATCCTCAAATTCGCCGAAATCACAGTTCGCCGCCCGTTGTCGAAGCTGACATACGAACTGGTCCACCGTCTTGTCGCTAGCTTGAGAGATCTGCCTAAACAAATGCCTTTCGAACGGAACGTTCGCTTTCGGAACAAAATAATCATCGAGAAGCTTCATCTTCGCATCGAAAGTTGTGCCTTCCTCCTCATGAACCAAGGTGAAATAAATTTCCTGAACATCAACACCCGCTGTGTGTAATAAGAGAGCTCGCTTCTGTGCTTCATCGGTTACTCCTTTCCCTGTCAAATACAGTTTAAATGACCGCTTCCACTTCTTCCACCTTTGACTAATACCATGTGGATCGCCCTTCGGGTCGAACGATATTACCGAACTGACATCCAAGGAAACCATAACTGATGAAGCTCCGCCCGAGCCCGACCCGCTGTTTGTTTCTCCCCCGCTTGATCCTTATTCCGACGCTACACTGAGTGTTGGTCACATTGACTATTTAGAATCAGTGTTAGTCCTAATGGGCGGCGTTGGTCTCCAGCACAACTGTTTCACCTCCTGCCAGAAACTTTGGGTGTCTTAACCCTGTTATGTTTATTTGAATCATATTTTTTAAGTTATTTCAATAAGTGAAGTCCGAGTGCATGTGAACTAGCTAGAGCAGCTAAGTCCATTTCCACTGTAAACAAAGATTTTTACATTCACAATTATTTTGCAACTGTGGTGCTGCATTGCAGGCTCTTGGAACAAAATAATGAGGTGGTGAAGTAAATTGGCCACCGCCAAGAAATGCTATTGTACGCTGTTTATGCACTAGCCTTCATTTCCCTGAGATCCGGAGATGAAGCCAAGCATTTGTTTATCATAGCATAGAAAACTCGTCATTATTGCACACTCCAAAAACGATGAGGAGACTGGAGCTAGTAAAGGATTATGGGATCGTTTTGGGTAGACGAAAGATGACAAACATGTCATTCTTCGGCGTTTTCAAAGCCGGTAGCGTTGCTTTGTGAAGCAAAATTAACGGGAGCAAAGCTACAGGCCTTGAAAACACCGAAAAATGAAATGTTTGTCATCTTCCATCTACCCAAACGATCCCACAATCCTTCACTAGTACCAGTTTCTTCTCATCATCTCATCACGCTCATCATCCTCATCACGCTCTACCAGGCAGCATTAAGTAGTGGTGTTTGGACAATCACCTGGCTTCTGTTTTTGTTTAATAGTACCTTAAGTTTGTGTAATCCAATTACCTTCCATATAGATATGCCAGGTTTTATGAGAAGGATGGACAGTTACACAGAACCTTGTTCAAGGCCTATGGTATCCGCTTTCTTGTAATTGTTAAAGGACAGGTACGTTTAACTTGAAAAAAATTAAAACTTAATTACAGACGTTTTTGCGGCGCAAAATCCAACCACAAATTTATAATGGTTAAAAAATAACTTTGTGTCACTGACCAAAGAGGTTTGGTTTTGTCAAATCAGTTGTAAAAGATTCAGTGGATATTTCATGATAAGAGGTTTTTTTTGTATCATAAATTATAAAACAGTACCGTTAATCATAACAATACGCTAGAGTTGAAGAATCAAGCAAAGGAGCAAAACGGAGTATTGAACTTCATGCAGTTCATAAGAAGTAACAAATCTATCCTCAAGGAGAAATGGTGAACATGATCTTGAACTTGGTGATGGAAAGTATGAAGTTGAGCAGTTGCGAGAAGGGTCTCCTTTACAAAATTACCCAAGCTGTGCATGTAACCTCAGCGGACTCCGATTTGCTGGTCCGTAGTTCAAATGTATTATACCATCTCTCGCATCTTCACCCTTTAAGGTTTCATTACCAACTTACAAAGTGACCATATCTCTCAGTTGGCTTGATAGCTTAGTTGGTTTGGTTGGGAGGGGATAGTGTTGAATGCCCTTCAATTCTGACCTCTTTGCAGGCTTTCTAGATCTTTGTTTAAGGGCTCCAACTGTGCACATAACTACAATGGCCATCCACATGTGTAATCTACTCGTGCATTTGTTTTCTTTTTTAAGGGCTCAAACTGTGCACATAACTGCAATGGCCATCCACGTGTGTAATCGTCTCATGCATTTGTTTTCTTCTTTTAGGGTGGTAAATTCAGTGTGGTACCATTGTTTGTTAAGTTAGGCTCTGGACTTGCTTTTCTGGGAATCGTAAGTTTGACATGTTTTGGTTATTGTAGTAGTGAATAGGAAATCGACGGCAAAGTCAATCGGCAAACATGGCGAGGAATTCCTCTTGGTAGAAGGTAGTGTAATCAAAGGCCCTGTTAGGGTTCGCAGATGTCGATGGACGTTCTTGAGATCAGCTCTGTCTGAAGACAGAGAGTTGAGGTTTAAGCAAAGGAGTGACATTGGTGTAGGACCAGCCAACCTGAAGTTGTCCACCTTAAAGAGAAGCCCTCCTCAGAGTGGTGTCCGTTTTATCAGTCAACTCTCTTTAAAGCAGACACCGGTTAGACCAGTTCTACACGTAGTTTAGTTACTGACAAACAAGAGGATTCAGCCAGTGCCAGCTGACCTGAAGGTGCCTGCCTTCAGTGGCGTGACCTTTGAGAGAGTTGATTGTAGCCTCCACCATTAAGCAATGTCAAGTTTTTCCTAACGTTCCACGTTTCCTTTTATCTCCTAGGCCACCGTTTTGTGCGATTTTGTGGTATTACACGTGGACAAAAGAAAGTCTTACTACAGAGCGAAAAAATATCAAGTTGTGCAAGATCCAGACTCTGAATCTGAGGTAAGTGGTCGTTATACTTAAGTACGCCCTTACTTTGAGTGGTTGTATTTAACCCAAATCCATACGTATTTCCCTGGCCAATCACATAAGACGCAAGCAGCCCAAAGAGCCAATCACAATATGAAGAAAATGCATGTAACCGACGCCAAGCGCGGGAAAATGCGTGCGGACATAGTTTTGGTTCTCATTGGCTTAGAACTGAATGACGTGAATTTTGCTTGATAATTGAGGAGAATAGTGAAACAGGGACCTGGCTAACTCTATTCATTGAATGAGTCACAATCTGGGCGCGGTTGTTCGAAAGCCGATTAAAGCTGACCTACGATTAAGAGCCAACCAAACTCTTTATCTTGCAAATTGAGAATGTTTTTAAATGGAAATTTTATGTTCAGGGTAAAGTTAAGTTCAAGTCAAAACATAAGGGAAAAAATCTTTTCAACTGAGATCGAAGTTTACGTTAACCCCGGATTAGCTTAATTATACTTTGAATGATTGGGCCCTGGCCGTTAAAATTGCATGATTTATAGTAGATTTATCTTCCTGGTAGCCACGTGTCCACTGGATAAAGCTACAGTGTATCTGCTCTTTGAAAAACTGGAGTCAGAAATAAAGAAAACGCAATATTTTACAGTTGCCCCAATGTTGAAAATCGACCTATTAGGGGTAAATCATGAATGAAGTTTTTCTTCGAAATTTGCTATTTTTTCGTTGCACCAGGTAATAAAAGCCCTCGATGAGGACACGTGGTTACTGTTATGAAAGGAAAAGAATAGGCAAATGTGAATTACAGCATCATCGCGGCTATACATCTAACATCTCCAGATGAAAGCAGTACATGGTATAGCAATCACTCAATTATAAAAACAAAAACATTTATTTCCAAGTTGTTAAAAGTTATGATAAAATCTCAACTTCTTGTAAAGAAGTGCAAACACACCATTGTCACGGGTACCTGGCCCGTTCGCTGAAGCAGACTCATTCAAACATTCGACTTCCTGTTCTTAGCCAACAACTTCGCGCGAAACAAATCAGTCTTGAAATTATGCTTGAAGCTAAAAAAATACTTGGTATAAAAAATCAAACACAATTGTGATCGGTGCATCATAGAAGCGTTGAAGAATGAAAAATCTCGTCTGTAAAGAGAGTGTATTTTACCATTGTAATCAGCAAATTGTATTGTAACGAAGAGATTTGTCGTGAACCCCGTGAACCCGTAAACATAATGACATGATTCCACCAGGGAGTCGCCCCAAAGATCTTGTCTGTAACGAGAGTATTTTACCCTTTGAATCAGTTCATTGTGCCGAAGAGAACTAAAGAATTTTTTTTCAGCGCTTGCCAAGGCCGCAAAAATAATAAATATTCCCAAGGGACAAGTGTTCCCAATTAAATCGTGGAATTCTCGAAGGCCCTGTATTAAACACAGGCAATAAAGGTTGGTCTCACATGAAAACAAAAAGTTTAAAGGCGAACAGCTTGCGGGCTGTCCGCTCGGGTAAACACAGCAACTTCAACCAAACCGGCCAGAAGCCATCTTGAATGACGTCACAGCGCGTCGTCGAACAGATGGCCCAACCATACTGAATCACAGAGGAAGCAGAAACGTGCCGCATCGTGCACGTGCCGGCAAAGGACTTAAGAAAGTTTTGGACGAAAATAGCCAAAATATATTCTATTACATGAACGTCATCTCTATAGTATAGGAGTGCTTCCGGTCAGATTGAGAGGCGCTTTCATGCGCAGTAACAAAGAAATTTCTGATTCTTTGTCACGATTATACTTGATATGCAGGGTTCCCAATATATTCTAATACAGACAATCCACTTCAATTCAGTGTTTATTTTTATCGATTCGAATCCTGAGTGTATAAAAACATTTCTTCTTGGAGATTTAAGTTTTGCTTCAAGTTCCTCTCTCTTTCTCTCTTCTCTATAATCTATTCCATTGCACTAACTAACCGGTTACTATCAAAAGCCAATTGACATTTATTCACGATATCAAAGATTCAGTCCCATTTTATTGTCGGGATCATCGATGGACATAGGCCACCTGTTGTGTTACTTTATGTTCTCCCATGTTTATGGACTCGGCAAATGGAATAATGAGTTTGAATCCATTCAAAATGTAACTTGCTCAATCACCTTTCACTTCCCTTTAGATCAGTCGGTTTTCAATTGAGCATGTGATTATTTAGTAAAACTCGTACCATTTCGTTTTCAATCAATGAGAAGAAGAGCCCGCGCTTGCCGCCGGCTTGATGTAACCGCTTCGAATTTTGATTGGTTCGTCTATTGTGAATGGCCAAAAGCAATTGCTTTACTTTCGGTTTGACGTCACTCAGTAGGTATGAAACAGACATTTTAAATTAGCACGCCAATGGTGATCCTACGCAACAGTTGACGGATGCATGAATGAAACCTTTAGTTAAACAGGGTATTACCTTCAGGACATTTATACAACAAACCTGCCATCAATGGGAGCCCTGAGTGATAATATAGCGACGTAAAACTACTTGACGTGAACACTTGACGTCTATTATCTGTTACCAAATTTAAAAAATGCAGCTGCCAAGTAGCTTCAATTGAAAGCCGCATGTATGTATGTATGTATGTATGTATGTATGTATGTATGTATGTATGTATGTATGTATGTATGTATGTATGTATGTATGTATGTATGTATGTATGTATGTATGTATGTATGTATGTAAGTAGGTAAGTATGTATGTGTGTGTGTGTGTGTGTGTGTGTGTGTATGTATGCATGCATGCCACATTCACTCCATCTAGAATACACCAGATCGACATGTAGGCTTCTCAAACAAGCTTTTGCTAAATGATATACATATTTTACACTTTTACTAACCCTGATTCAACCTCGTCCCCAGGGACTCTCTTTTCCCCGTTACCTGGTGTGAGATACCCTGGGAACGAAATTGAACACCATTCTTGCTCAGCTCCCGAGTGACGAAAACGATGCTAAAATCAAAATATTGAATCAAACTACCATAAAGAAGTCAAATACTGTTTAAAATAGATAAAATGGCAAATAATGCCAGCAATCAGTCTTTGAAGCCGGTCAGCACGCATTTTATCTACTCGAGGTCGCATTTTCTTATTTTGATAAGCCTATGAATTTTTCGCTGTTAATATTTAACAGTATACGAATAAGAAGCGATTTTTTAAAACATTTAACGATAATAAACTGCGATAAAATATTTTTTAAAAACATATTAAGAAAGTTTTTAAAAAACGACGTTTTGACGTTGAAAAAATATTTTATCGCAGTTTTTTATCGTTAAACATTTAACAGCCAATGTAAATCATCATCGTCATTATCATTTTATTATTATTTAAATTTTAGTTGCAAAGCTCTCTAGATCAGAAAATGCAAATAGCGCGCATATATGCTCGGTACCAGGGTGGCCAAGTCTAGTTCCCCTTTTACTGGCTATAGTCTAATAATAATAATAATCATCATCATCATCATCATAATCATCATCATCATCATCATCATCATGTAAGAAATGATTTGGAAATACATGAGACAAGACATATAAGTGATAGAAACCGACGTTTCGGTGCATCTTGCGCCATTATCAAGGTTACGTAATTAATGATAAAAAGCGGTTTGTGAAAAGGCTAAGGCTAAGAGCGAATTTGCATAAAAGAGTGCCTTGGTAATAGCGCAAGATGCATCGAATCGTCGGTTTCGATCACTTATATTTCTTGTCTCAATAATAATAATAATAATAATAGTAATAATATTTAATATTTATATTGAGCATTTTCTATAAAAATAATCAAATGCGCATTACAGACATTACAATACAATACAAAAATAAGAACCTGTTTACAATTACTATGGCATAAAAAGTCGAAAACTACACTATTTACAATTGGCTATAAGAAAAGTAATTTTCAGAAAAACTATATAAAACTAAATAATATAAATATAAACTAATTGTAATAACAAAATGCCTTGCGTGTACTTAGCAGAGTTCACATTCAAACAATCAAGTCTGAAGTACAGCTTCAAGAAGGGCAAGAACTGGAGGAATGGGGGTGAATGAAAAAGTATAAAGAAGTTACTGTTCGTTCAAGACGTCACATGCTGATGACCTTGAAGTAACCAAACTCAAGCTGGAGGCTTGCATCAATAGAGTGCTAAAGTGTGACGTCACAAATATTAAAATGTTTGAAATTATGGGATTTGTTGTTAAAATGTTTGAAATTATGGATTTGTTGAGATTTTCAGAAAGAGCAAGATGAAAGATGCTAACTTGCCAAAAATCAGCATTTAAAGGCAAATTGGCTCTGAGATGTTAGCACCGTTATGCTCTGCTAACTCTACAAATCATTCTAGTTTGACTCGGTTCATAACGGTAGGAACTGAGTAAAATTTAGAAGGATTTGTATGGAGTCAGCAGAGCATAACGGTGCTAATATCTTTCTCTCAAACTGTACGAAAATTTTTTGATTTTGGCAGGTAGGTCTTTTTGATCGTGTTCTTTCTGACTATCCGAACAAATCCCATAATTTCGCAAATTTATTTTTTATGACGTCATCACTTTAGTACTCTAGTGTTAATGCCTGGATGCTGCATAACAACTTGCAGTTAAATGACAACAAAACGAAGATCCTAGTATTCCATGCCAGACATCGGCCTGCTCCCTCCCTGGATTGTCTGCAAGTAGTTAGTGCTGAACTCAAGCCCGCTGATCATGCAAGGAATATTGGAGTGATCTTTGACTCCATTCTTTAACAAATAAAAAAGCCTTAAGCGTGCTTTGTTCTGTTATAAGGCACGCAAGGGAGTGACGAGAGCACGAAAGAAGTAGGAAGAAGCACGAGCCGCAGGCGAGTGCTTTTAACTACTTCTTGAGTGCTCTCGTCACTTCCTTGCGTGCCTTATAACAGAACAAAGCACGGTTAAGGCTTTTTTATTTGTTTTATAATATAGTTTTTCCCACATTTGTAGCTTAATTCGTTTCAATTTGTGAGAAAACTGAGCAAATGTTATTCTCAGCTGCGCGCGCGGAATGGCGTCACTGATCTTAGTCATGTTGCGTCAACACTGTGTCTTGTTATAAAAATTCTTTTTAACGGGCGGTTAAAACTGTTCAGTTAAAAGAAGCAGCACTTAAAATTCGTGTCGTCAATTCTATTTTATGACTGTACTGTTTTAATCGAGAAGTTTATTGTTTGAATTGTGAAAAATGCCAGATTTGTAATGATCTTGAAACTGCACGCGCAGACAAATGGTAATAGGACTGAGTGGAGTCCAATTCGGTCTGTAATCATACGAGTGATAGCAAAATCGGGGACCGCTCAGCGGGAGTCCGATTTGTTTATCACGAGTATGATTACAGACCGAATTGGACGACAGGAAGTCTTATTACCAATTAATCATTAAAATTACAATTCTCGAGAAAAGAAGAAGAGCCAAGTTATAAAAGGGAAGGAAATTTTGCATTAAAAGACTGACAAAGGAAGCATAAATTGTTTAATGTCGCTCTGAAATTGACTACGATCAAAATGTATGGTGATTGTAACCAAGGTTGTGATTGGTTGATTTAAACTACAACTTTGAATGTGATTGGTTGATTTAAAATACCACTTTGAATGTGATTGGCTTGATGAACTGTCTGATAACAAACTGTCCAATAAAAAAGTGTCCATTAACAAACTGTCCGATAACAACTTGGCAAGTGAATTAGTGGAAAATAGGAGTTTTTTAAACCAACCACAATCGAGGAAATTGTAATTTTTATGATTACAATGAAAAGATGCGCGAGCTATATTATAATAGTTGATAAACACATCGCGCAAATATGTAAATCTGCTTTTTACTCAATTAGGTTAATTTCAAAAATTAGAAAGTTTCTTAGTATAGAAACTGCTAAGACTTTGGTGCACGCTTTTGTAACTTCTAAGTTGGATCATTGCAATGCACTCCTGTATGGCCTTCCCAAGTATAAGATACAGCGCCTGCAGTATGTGCTGAACTCTGCTGCTAGGCTTGTTACATTCTCTAGGAAGCATGACCACATATCTCCCGTACCTTTATAGACCTGGACATAGCCTTAGATCAGGAAATATACAGCTTCTGAAGACACAATCTTTTAATTTAAAATCTTATGGATTCAGGGCTTTTTCTATATGTGCCCCTCGGCTCTGGAATGCCCTTCCACTAGAGCTGAGGTGGTGCAATTCCTTAGGTAGTTTTCAGAAAGCCCTGAAGACCTTCCTTTTTCGAAAGGCTTATTATTGAAACAATTTAAGACAAATTATGACGGAATTTTTAGATTTTTAAGTGTACAGAACTGTTTGTAGTTAGTTGTGATATTTACTCTGCAATTCCGTAGATTTTTAATTGTTTTCTTTATAGTTAGTTTTGATTTTTTACAGTTACTGTGAAGCGCTTGTGGACTTTTTGGAATAAGCGCTATATAAATATATTATTATTATTATTATTATTATTATTATTATTATTATTATTATTATTATTATTATTATTATTATTATTAGACCAAACTTTGCGGTCAGTTTGAATAAATTAGGCGCGATCTCTATCGAAGTGACCAAGTTGTAAGGATCGTAATTCCTCAGAGATTTCCGACTGCGCATCGAGAATTAAAAAATATATATGTTGCCGACGAAAACGGAGAGCAGACGCCAGACGTCGAAAAAGAAAAAAATGTATATATATTTGTTCCTTTTCCCTCGCGTTGCGTCTCCTCGCAAATGGCAATTTTCGCGCGCCTGCGTGTTTCGCTCAAGTTTCTTGACTGTTTCAACTACACTGATATCTGCATGGTCCCTACTATCAAGGGTGACAAGGGAAGTCGTCAAGAAACCAATTCCTTTACTACCCTTAAGAAAAATGAGGAACTACTCATAGCCTACTGCAGTGAACAGTTGATCACTTGAGCCTGAGCAAGCGGGGGCAAGTCGGGGCAAGTTGCACAAAGCAGCCATTCTTTTTTTCCGTCGCCTTTGTAGTTTGTTCACAATTTATGCAAGTGGAACAAACTGTGTGAATCACGCAGATGTCAGAGATGAACAAGAAAGGCAAGGTTGACTGGTCGAAAATCGATGGCATGACTGCACAAAGGAAAACCAGCAAACTATCAAATCTGTAGTGCATGACTTGATTAGCACTTGTGAACTCCCACCTACTGCAAGTAACTTGGTTGTGTCCAGTCCGCGCACCTCACAGTTCTACCTACTACCTAAGATCCACAAGCCCAACAATCCTGGACGACCAATTGTATCGGCTTGCAGTTGTCCTACCGAAAATATCGCCACATACCTGGATGAGGTGATGGCTCCCCTTGTTCGTGGACTTGGCACATACGTCAAAGACACAAATCATGCACTTCAGATTTTTTATTCTTTTCGTTTCGACCGTGTTGACGACAAACAGTGCTTCATTTTTACAATGGACATTAAGTCGCTGTATACTGTTATACCCAATGACTGTGGTCTTAGGGCTTTAGCCCATTTTCTTGACAAACGACCAATACTTCAACCTGCTACATCCACCCTGATCCGCCTTGCCGAGCTTGTATTAACTCTGAATACGTTCTCTTTTAATGGGGCCTTTTACCGACAAGTAGCGGGTGTAGCAATGGGAAGCAAAATGGGACCTAATTATGCCTGTCTGTTTGTCGGTTACATGGAAGAAGCCATCTTGTCCTATTATACAGGTTTTATTCCCCAGTTGCACAAGAGGTACATTGATGATGTCGTTGGTGCCGCATGCTGCGATCGGACTTCATTGAATATGTTTCTAACTTCCATCCTGCTCTCCAGTACACGCACACTATCTCGGAAACTTCCTTACCTTTCCTTGACATCAACCTTCGTATCTCTAACAACCATCTCCAAACGTCCGTTTACTACAAAGAAACAGACACACACAGCTACTTACATTATCAGTCCTCACACCCGCGTCATACCAAGAACAGCCTTCCTTACAGCCAACTTCTTCGCCTCCGCCGCCTTTGTTCAGATGACCACGAATTCAGCACTAAAGCACAAGAGATGGTTGGTTTCTTCCAGGAGCGGGGCTACCCCTCTGACCCTCTACGTGAAGATCTGCGGAAAATCAACAACCGACTTGACACCATCTACAGCCATAACGAGGACAACAGCCAAACTGGGAGGATACCACTGGTACTGACATATCACCCACTCAATGAGAAAATCAAAAAGATCCTGGTTCACAACTTCCACATTCGTAGCAACGATCCAGAAACCAGACGGATGTTTACTGATGCCCCTCTTGTAGCATATCGTCGGGATCGCAACATAAGGAACGCGTTGGTGCACATCACTGTTGGAAGTCAATCCGCAGTTCCCGCTGGTACCGTTCCTTGCGACCACCCAAGATGCCGTACTTGCCAACACGTTACCTCCTCCACAACTGTTAACGGTCCTAATTGTTCTATCAAGATCAAAGAACATTTCAGCTGTCAGTCCAGCAACTTGATTTACTGCATCTCATGCCGTCGTTGTTCAGCCCTCTACATCGGAGAAACCGGTCGAACCCTCCGAGAACGTTTCGGAGAACACCTCAGAAGCATTGAGAACAAATCTACCGGTTTTCCTGTTGCTGAGCACTTTAATGGATTGAACCACGCTTTGTCTGACGCTGAGATTCGTGGTATCAAGCTATGTTCCGGCAATAATATCCACCGGAAACGCTTGGAAATGCGATTTATCTTCAAGATGGGAACTACCCGACCATGCGGCCTGAACATTAACTTTTCTTTCCTTTGAGACTTACACGCGCGCGCACAAATTATTGCGTGTGCTTTTTTAAAAATCAACCGTTGTCTCTCCTCACGCATTGGTTGTTGTCGTGCGCAACTTTAAATCGTTTTCACACCACTGATGAAGGGCTAAGCCCGAAACGTATGGTTTGTCTTTCAAACTACTTTTTGGCACTTCACTACCTTTTGTTTTTAACACTTTCGTCACTTATTTAAGCCTGGTTTCCATATGATCGCAGGATCGCAATTGATCGCAGAAGATAGAACATGGTTCTATCTTCTGTGATCGTGGTCGCAGGATCGCAGAAGTGTGTTTCCATATGATCGCAGACGATCGCAGAACTTTGTGCGATCTGCGATCCACGATCGTCTGCGATCATATGGAAACCAGCCTTTAAAACTCTGTGAGAGAGCGCGAAATTCGGTGAGAGTCGCGATGACGCATGAGTTCCACGGCCAAACGAGACACTCTCGGCAACTTTCACCCTCGTTCGGCCCGGGATTAACAATTTGAGTTAGAAAATAGGGCGCACGACTTAATTCAGGAAAACTATTTTGCACCTTCGACAGTTCTGATGCATGCAAGAAGGCCATTGCTTCAACACAAGTTAGTCAAAATGCAACTGATTGATGGAATTAATTATTTGTTAGGTTACCATACTCTGTTAATTGTTGTAACCAGACTACCCTTACTCAACATTATGTTTTGAATAAAGAGGAAATGAGGGTGAAACGAGCTTAAAACAGTCCGTTTTACTTGTCACTTACTTAGAACTCAAGAACCCAACGTGTTGTTACTATAGATAAGCTATTGATAAGGATTTTACTTTCAAGGTTAATTTGTTGTGACTGTACTAATTTATTTTACGATATAATGAAAATAGTTTTAGCAACATTTAGGTGAATCCGTCTCCCGGAAGTCACGCATTCAAACCGAAAGCAAAGACACACAGAGCTGAAAAGTCTCCACATACTTCGCTTGAAGACTTTTTTCAGTAAATTGTAAAATAATTTAGTGAAGTCACAGACTCACGAAAAACGTATCATTTTTTAACTCCCAAAACAAGAAACAAATTTTCTTTTTTTTTTTTTTTTGGTGTGTGTGTGTTTGTGTGTGTGTGTGTGTGTGTGTGTGTGTGTGTGTGTGTGTGTGTGTTTGACCACGGGCAAACGCGCACCAGTTACTGCGAGAGAGCGACACCTGGGACGTTGGATAAAATCTCCGTGAGCCTTAGGTTTGTTCAAGACTTAGAGGTCATCCGCGATTTCTGAGCTAACAGATGAAGCAAAGTTCTCAATGGCATGATATGCTCTAATTGCTCTATTTCCACTTCTAACCGTTTTGTGCGCCCGCATTTCTTACTGCCATACAGCGTTCTCTCGCACCATTCTCCTAAGCTGCGAACCTCGCGCTTTAACATTTTTCTCAGCCTTAAACGGAACCTCCAATCTTATAATAACAAATTCACGCTAAATTGTTGGAAATAAGTACTAGCTTCCAAATTTTGTTTTGAAACGTGGATATAACAATTAAGTGTACAAAAAATTCGATATCATTATCCTATTTTCGCTTTCAAATTTCCCTGGCGCGGCCATTTTGAATTTGATGACGTGTAATGGTTGCAGCTATTGTCAGGATGCAAATTACACAGAAACTCCTTTGTGTTAAACAAGAGGGCAACCATTACACGTCATCAAATCCAAAATGGCCGCGCCCGGGAAATTTAAAAGCGAAAATAGGCGATGATGATATCCATTTTTTTGTGCACTTAAATGTTATATCCACGTTTTACGACAAAATTTGAAATGTAGTTTTTATTGCCTGCAAGTTAACGTCAGTTTCTTGTAAGAGTGGAGGTTCCCTTTAAGCTCAAATGTTCTCCACGCTTACCACAGTAGGCTACATTTATATGTTCCGACAAATTATAAGGAACAAGAAGGAGGAAGAACTGGCTCTACATAACGATCCAAGTAATACTCACTTCTAAAGATTTACGTTAGATTACAGGTATTTCCTTTTTGGAAGTCGAAGAACTGAACAGTGCGGTGAGGCTGGAGCCAGGATAAAATAGCGAACAGGGACTTGGTTTTGGTTTTGGTTTTTCAGCTTGTACTGGGTACAAGCCAACCCTATAGGGGTAGGCACGAACGGGACTCCTAGGTCCCATGCAAGGTACCCTCCCTACCCATTCCCACAACCCATGAAGGTTGACCACACCACCGGGCTCTACGTCCCCTTATGTTTTCGAACGGTGGTGTGGCTTCTTTAACGTCCCACAAGAACAGATCAGAGAAGAGAGCTGTGAGACGGGGCCTACGAGTTTTCGTCCTTACTCGAGAAGACTAGAAAGTCTAACCGTTTGCAGATGTAATTACAAAGGCAGCACTTTCTCCTCAATTATTTAAAGACTCTGAGTGTTGGTCCGGCTGGGGCTTGAGCCCGCGACCTCCCACACGGTAGTCCGGTGCTCTACCAACTGAGCTAACCGGTCGACGGTAAACAAACATAGATCTGTACTGTGAGCTAGTCCTTTTCTGGATAGTGGGGATCTCACGCCAATAGTTAACGCCAATAGCGCGGCGACTGCAGAGAGGCGAGATTCTCCCGCCTCTCCCCCAGTCTCCCACAAAACGCATTCGCCGCGCTATTGGCGTTAACTATTGGCGTGAGATCCCCACTATCCAGAAAAGGACTAGCTTACAGTACAAATCTATGTTTGTTTCCAGTTATGCCTGGGTTTAACAATGTGCCATGACCGAATATCATTTTAGCCTCTTCTTCAAAGCTGGTCCTGGTGCACAGTTTTCACATGGGAATTGGTTTTAATTTTAAGAAAATACACGACGTTTTTGAATTTAAAAACATGGTCTTCTGTCATCTTCAGTTTAAATTCACAAAGCACAAAGTTGAATTTATAATGTAAGGAATGCTAATACCCGTTGTTATATCTATTTAGCATTCCTTACACTGTAAATTCCACTTTGTACTTTGTGTAATTTAAACTGAAGATGACAGAAGAACTGTCAAAACGTGTTTTTGAAAATCAAAAACGTCGCCTATTTTCTTAAATTTATAGCATGTCTGCTACTATCCAGAACTTTTGGAAATTGGTTCTATTTTCATGCGCAACGAAAACACATTTTCTTATGAAAGATTGTTCACCAGACCTCACTTTGATAAAGAGGTTCAATCAAACTCCCAAATGACCCTCACTATGAACACACGACTTGTTTCGGTTCAATCGGTAAAGTTCTCACTACGAAAGTTGTGAGGGGATGGATGCTTCTGCTCTTGCTTCCTGATTGACGGAAACAACTGATTTTTCTAAGGAAGAATACTAGCATCTGTAAATTAAACTCACAACAACAGATTATTACTGTAAACATCTATTTAATAAACTATTTACATATTTACATAAAACGTTTGCACAAAGCTATTTGTTTATTTACTAAAATAACTATAAATTGTTGCTGTTGTTTTAACGAACGAATTCTCAGTCTCTGTCTCCTAGTTGACTGCCTAAAGTTACAATGGCGTAAAGTGGTAGTTCACAGTCATTGTACAAATCAAAATGTTCATCTCTTCTTCAGCTTTCTCAAGTTACATTGATGCAAAGTGCAGGTTTGGGAGCGATCGAACCTTCCATTCTTCAATGGGATTTGCCTTTATATACTGATTGAACTGACAGGCCTCGTGTTGGAGTCTTAACGCAGCCAGATTTTTCTGGCCATTTGAACGCTGCCACTCAAGAGTAGCCTCATTTTGTTGGAGGAGGCTGCCAAAATAAACAACAACAAAGAAATAAAACCATCAAGATCCATTTTGATGAGTGTTTTCAATTCGTTTCGCCATTATTGCATGTTGCTAAGTCATTGTGTAGGCGTGCACAATAGGAACTACGAAAACCTTCCCCAGAGAGAATCGTTCTCTCCCAGGGATATTCAAAAAAAGTTCCCATGGGGAGGGACACCCTGTTCCCTTTCACATACCAATTTGTACTGAATATGTAACCTTGTAACACACACAAAACAAACTGTCCACTCCTCTTGTTCCCATTTTCGTTATGGGAAGAGCAGAACGACTCAAACGGTGGCAATATACAATCTTCCTTACTAATTGATTCTAATGAATCTTGGTCTCTCTACTTTCTTCGCCCTTTCGAATACTGGGATTTAATTTAATTACCCTTTCAGTTCACAGTATACTTTTCGACCTTCTAAGTACAAAAGAAAAATTGACACTTTTCTTCTATTTTCCATTGCAAAGTTCATTGTTGTCGCTACGTGGTTATAGAAAACCGTTTATGGTTTGCTCGGCTACTTGATTGTTCAACGTACCGAAAGCAAAGAAACAGGGGCGAAGCCACGAGCACAGATATTGGTGTTTTCTCCCAAACATTTCCTTCGCTTTCTGTGCAAACTAAACAGGCTAATTCAGCTATTTGCATTTAATTTCTTCTTTCGAAACATTAATACGGACTCAAAATGGGTCCTCACCTTAAATTCATGTCCAAAAAGTCGCATCTTTGTTCTGTAACATCGAGAGCGATCTCTTCAAGATAGAGCTTTCTCTCTAAAGTTTGAACGTGACCTTGCATTTCATTGGCTCTGCGTTCAATTTCGTTCTTGTGTTCTGGCCTTTGTACTGGATAATACAGGTAAAGCTTTTGCAGATTCCTATAAGAAAAAATAATAGAACGCTTATTTTCACGGGCTAACCTCCTTGTCTTCGTTTCCTGGACTGTTTGGTAAAGTTTATATGACCAGAAATCGTTTTCCCTCTTTCTCAGTTTCAAAACGAGCAGTAAAACCTGCGGTGAACATAAAAATGCGCAAAATTTCCTGAAATCTATGCGACTTTTCTTTCGCATTAATTTATTAGCGTTGCGAGTTGTGAGAAACGCAGACTAGTTTCCTCTACTTTGTACGACGTCGCAGGATGCACTTCAGCATGTATAAAACTTAGCATTATCACTCATTAATATTTTCATGCCCTGGTCAGCATTGCGTTGCAAGTTACCGGAAAAATTCGTCCGTGCAAACAGTAATTTTAAGCGGCATTTCGTCTCTTTACCGAGGCATATGTATCGGGCATCGGATATTCCTTCGTAGAAGAGGACTAAATCTCATTTGCTTTATTCTTAGAAAATAGTGTTGGGTTGGCTGTCGTCTGGGCTGCCTTTAGTTCACATGTGGGTTTACTTTATTAACCTTTTAAATGGTAATATAAAGGCAAACAGATAAAACACTTACTCATTCAAAAGCCGTTGTTGTTCCTCAAGATGAGCAATGTACTCCACTGCTTCATCTAATCGCTCCCTTAGCCGCCTATATAAAAGAAAACAGACATAAATGATGACTCAAAGGAAAGAACACCGCGCATTTCACACTGTAACATGAACTTTCACAGTCTGAGCTGTTTTCGAGTGCCTCAGTTTGAAAAAAAAAACATTTCAACTTGATGATTCAGTTACACTAAAGTTAAATAAGGCAACGAATCAAGAAGAGTAAGAGTAAGAGGAAAACAAACCAGGAAACAAAACTAGAAGGCTGCGTGAAGCGCGAGGAGTTATGCGGACTCGCAAATGAGATAAATGTTGGACCTGCGCAAAGCGCGGAAAACTTTCATTGGTTGAACCTGGAAAATCAATAGAGCCAATCCGCAACATTGGCTGATAAATGAATGCTTCCTAGTTCTGACGGTCAATAAAAAGCCGGGAATAAACATTGCGCAAAAATTTCCGAGTGCCGATCCGCTTCCCTCATTTTAAAGATAAAAACTTTCGCCCTAAAATTCAACGACCAACCTTTTACGCTCGGCTTTATCTCTTCTTGTTAACTTAAATAAACTGTAAAGTTGACCCATTTCAAGGGTTAAACTGCTTTCTTATTCAGATTAATCAAGAGCTTCAAAAACACGTCTGCTCAGTAGCAAAACTCTTCTCGAGGGAAAGTTTTCCCATTGTGACATCACAAAGGAGAAGAAATGCGCGCGCTCCAATCAGCCAATCAAGTCCAATTCAGCGCGCGCGCATGACTATTGCCTTTCGAGCCTACGTTTTTCCTTATGAGCGGTTTGTTGTGGTAACATTTTGAAGGAAGGCGAACTCTACCCGCCGTACGCGCCAAAGTAGTGACAAATAGATATAGTCTTATTCATAAATTCTCTTTTAGAAAGTGCAGAATTGTGCGCATAATCGTACGTACAATATTATTAAGGAACAAACGCAAATCACATACATTTTGGGCCTTCGGAAAGCGCGGAAAGCTAGTTTCTTTTCCTTTCGATTCATTGGCTAAAGTTTAGAAATCAATTAAGCTAATCACAACCAAGACCGACCAGTGAGATCAGTTTTAACAATTAGTAAGAAGCAGGCAGATATAAAGTCTAGAAACAACGATATGCTGCATTTCGGCAAACATTTCGGGTTGTCGATGCAGGTTTCTCATTTTAAAAGAAAATAATCGCCCTTGATTTTATCACAAAACCACCAACCTTTTACGATCGGCCCTTTCTCTTCGTTTTAACTTAATACAGCTATGCAATTGACCCATTTCAAGGGTTTAACTGCTTTCTTATTCAGATTAATCAAGAGCTTCAAAAAACGCGTCTGCTCAGTAGCAAAACTCTTTTCGAGTGAACGTTTTTCCATTGTGACATCACAAAGGAGAGGAAATGCGCGCGATCCTATCAGCCAATCACATACTGTTTCGATAAGCTGTCAATCAAAGAAACGCAGAAAAAGCAAATTTTAGCGCGCGCACGCACGACTGTGTTCTTTTGAGCTCACGTATTTCGTTGTCAGCCGTTTTTTGTGACATTTTAAAGGACAGCAAACTCTACAGAAGAGCTAAAGTAATAAGAAATAAAAAGACTCAGAAATTCAATAAAGTCTGTGTTAGTGCAGACTTGCGATCAAAACGGTACAAACACTGCTTTTTTACAGCGCGTTCACACTAGAAAAATTGTTCTCGCGAAGTCAAAAAATCCACAAAAATCTGGAAAACGTTGAGAGAAACGATTTCGAGGGAATCGGTATTGGGAATGAACTATTGCTGTCGTTGCGCCCAGTGTTGCATTTATGAAAGCAGGATATTACTTTCAACTCAAATTAGCAAAAACCTTGAACTGTATGTCAAGAGCAAGAAGAAATGCGCGCCGCACACGAATTAAGACAATTTGGTCCTGCGCAAAGCACGGAAAACTATTTTTTGCCTGGCACTTCATTGGCTAAAGCAAAATTCTTTTCGAGTGAAAGATCTTTCCATTGTGACATAACAAGGGGCAAAATTGTACGCGGTGTCAGCTAATCAGATTCAGCACTGGTCGCTGTCAATCAAAGGAGCGCTGAAAAAGCAACTTTAGGGCGCGCATGACTCTTGTGGTTTTCTTCATCAGTGGTTGGCTGCGGCGTTAGAGCGTGCGAAAGAAGTCAGAAATGAAAGAGCCTATTCACGAAATTCACAAAACTTTAAGGCCCTGGCAAACGAGGACGCATTGTTGCAGGCACAAATGTTTCCCTGTTTGCCCGCGCGCGTAACATTTGTTGCAGACACAAAATGTTTCTGAGAAAAATGAGAAACATTTTTTATGTCTCGGACACAAATTTTGTGTCCGCAACAAATGTTGCGTGCGCTGGCAAACAGGGAGACATTTGTGTTCGCAAAAATGTGTTCTCGTTTGCCAGGGCCTTTACACTCAGTCAGAAAGTGTAGCATAACTGCGCTTGATTTCATCGAATGTTCACCACGGGCGCAAACGGCGGTTGTGGCAAGCCAACAATGCATCGCACCTCAAGGTACTATATTTAGATGGACTGGGTTATAGTTACGCCAAAATGCCTGGTATAGGTTTGGTATGTGTGAAGGGGCGAGGGAGAGGAGGGGGTCGGGGTTGAAGGGCCATAGCCTCCTAAGTCTTGATGGCTCCAAGCAGGCGAGCACAGAACCATTTAGAAGCAGTTGAACCTGTCTCTCGTGAATTGAGTGGTCTGAGGTATATATAGAACGGAGGGCCACATTGCTGAATGTCACCAAAGTGACTCGGTAGCTCGCCAGTCAAACAACGCTGGGGAGCCGTCAAACCACTCGATGACAAAGACATTCCTTGTTCTTTAAGCCTGCTTTTATCTCCGTTCGTTTTTCTTGTCTTTGTTCAAAGCCATATTTTTTTAACACTGGCTCGTTTTGTGTCTCGATCAAAAACTGGCTGCCCAACAGTTTGATCCAGGTTGGACACTGTTTACCCTTCTCTAAGAACTACGTGGAACCTGCGATCTCCTTTTATACGAGTCGCCCGAAGAAATAGAAAATGTCCTTAGAATCGACATCAACTATCATGTGTTCTTAGGCCCCGTTTATATGGAGAAAAGTTGTCCCGGCAAGAGGGTCACCCTCCCAACTATAGCGAGCGTTTATATGAGAAAAAGTTGACCCTTTTGCCCGAGCCAGCAGCACTCGCGCATGCTCTGATTGTCTCACCTTGATCGAGTTGACCCGGCTAGGCGAGCCAAAGTGTTTATATGGAGAAAAGTTGGCTCGGCTAGGAGGGTGACCCTACCATCGAAAGAGGATGACCCGGCTAGGAGGGTCACCCTTCTAGCCGAGCCAACTTTTTGTTACTCATGTAAACGGTTCGCCAAGTTTTGTAAGGAAATGTAGGAAAAATTGGCTCGCCCAGGGTAGCTCGGGTAGGCGGGTGACCCTTCTACCCAGGACAACTTTTCTCCATATAAGAAGAAGGGTCACCCGCCTACCCGAGCTACCCTGGGCGAGCCAACTTTTCCTACATTTCCTTACAACACTTGGCGAACCGTTTACATGAGAAACAAAAAGTTGGCTCGGCTAGAAGGGTGATCCTCCTAGCCGGGTCACCCTCTTTCGATGGTAGGGTCACCCTCCTGGCCGAGCCAACTTTTCTCCATATAAACATTTTAGGCCACAGAGATTTATCGTTATGCAAGGTGATAAAAATAGTGTATTGATTCCAAAAAAAACCTAAGCACACTTGTTTTCGCTTCGATGGATAATTGTTTGAGAAAGGAAACGCTTATCGAACGATGTAGGATTTTTTCGCATAAACGTTAATGGAGTCTCGGTGAAATTTGAGTTTCCAAATACGTCAATCCAGGGTCATTTGTAACACAAGAAAGGAACGTTTCTGGACAGTTTCAAGTGACGCTAGTACATTTGTAAAAACTAATCGCTTATCATTCAAAAATTAAAGTCCAGAAATTGAGATATTGTGGGAAAATAGTAAATAAACTACCTGTCAAAGTCTCAGGGTTGTGTGATATCCCGTACTTGAGTTATTCAACAAAATGTACATCTCAATGGAGCGAATACGGGGAACACGGCAATCCATCTGGAGTTAAATTTTGGTCATGTTAAAAGCTTTCTTCTCGCAGTTGAACTTGCAAACATTCGTATAGACACTTCTCTTAACATATTAGTTGTTCAGACTTCAAAAACACAAGGTGAATCGACGTTTTCCGATACGTGACAACAGGCATCATTCTTGCTGTTGATATGAGATTTACACCTCCGAATCACTCGGCCGTGAAAGGTCAAATTCCCTTTGTCTGTAGTCTCTAATTTTTGGCGCTCCCCTCGCGTCGCGTCTCCTCGCAACTTCGCGCGCGCACGTGTCTTTCGCCCGCCCCACAATCCATCGCCAAAATTAGAGACTACTCGCAGTCTACTGAAGCAGACACGAGGAAACACGGCAGTCCATCTGGAGTTAAGTTTACTCATGTTAAAAGCTTTCTTCTCGCCGTTGAACTTGCAATCATTCGCATAGACGCTTCTCTTAACATATTGTTTGTGCTATGCACCGGTAATCGCGAGGTCACGGGTTCAAACCCCGTTGAAGTCCTGAATTTTTTTCAGGCTTCTTTTCGCAATTGCATAAATTGCGTTCACAACTGCGAGGATCATTCTTCATTTGATTTCATTTCCGCAGTTCATATATGATTCATTTCATTTATTATTCACAGGCATCACTCTGTTAAAAATAGTTAGCGCTTGCGCAGAGACGCCGGAACTGAGCTTTGCGGATGATACTCGACGACGAAAAAGAAGAACCGTCGGTAATCTTAGACCCGGGCGCCGCGCGAGACGCGCGCAGCCCGAGTAATAGTTGCCCACAGCCTTACTCGAAAGAAAATGAGCTATAACCCATATTTGGGCCGCGCGTGATTTTGGTATGACCTCCTCTCCCTCGTTATGGCGCGTCGGCTTTGTAACCAAGCCAGTGGAAATGCTCTTCCGCTTAGTGGGACACACGCAAAATGGCTGCATCAAAAGGGTCAGGGTTTTGCAAGGCTCTTTCTGCGGCGTTTTTTGAGTACGACACAAGCAAAGTGGTTCACATTCAAAGCAAGACGATTGGTATCATAAACAGGCTGGTTCAGCTGACTATAATCTGCTATATCATCATGTAAGTACCATGCAAGTTCGTGCAAAATTAACGTTAAATTAAGTAAATCAGCTTAAATGAGAACGAGGCGTGCTCAGCTTACGTGCATATTCAGGTTAATCCTACTTATACCTCTGACGAAGAAGAAATTGTTCTGATTGATTGAAAAAAATCTGGCCGCGCACTCAATTTCTGGTTGAGGTTGAATTTTTTTTTGTCACATTATTCACTTTTTCTTGGGGTGTACTGTTAAACATGATACGATGAGTCATTTTTAAGCCCAACTGCAATCGGTAATAAACCTCATGCTGATCAATATTCGTTTTTCTAGAAATTTTTGTATTGCAGAAAGCAGAATCCAGAAGTAAACTTTGATAAAAACTCGGGCAATTCAAGATCTTGAAGCTGTATTGCAGAAAACAGAATCCAGAAGTAAACTTTGATAAAAACTGGGGCAATTCAAGATCTTGAAGCTGTTGCAGCTTATTCCAAAACAAGAGGCTACAATTAGCCTAAACTCGGGCTTGCAAAAAACAGTATTGTATCCCTAATTTAGCGCTAAACAAAAGAATAGAAAGAAGTCTGTCTTTCTTACATCAGATGCATTGCGCTTAGCTTGTGTTGGAGTCTGTTTCTTTAGACCCCTATCAACATATATTCCTCTAAAATTACGAAATTGCTTTACAGCTCAACCATTGAGAACAATAATTATAACACTCTTAAAAAATATTTCTAAAAGAACAAGAAAAAGAGAAACAGAAAAAAAAAGCCCGTGATATATACCACTAAAAGACATAGAACCCAGGTTAGCTGCATCACAGGCAGGAAAAAAAAATAGGGTATTGATTCCAAAAAAAACTAAGCATACTTGTTTTCGTTTCGATGGATAACTGTTTGAGAAAGGAAATGCTTATCGAACAATGTTGGATTTTTTCACATAAACGTTAATGGAGTCTCTGTGAAATGTGAGTAGAAAATTAATAAGCAGAGTGAAACTGTTTACAAATACGTCAATCCAGGGTCATTTGAAATGCAAGAAAGGAACATTTCTTGGACAGTTTCAAGTCACGCAAGTACATTTGTAAAAACTTATCACTTATCATTCAAAAAATTAAAGTCCAGAAATTGCGATATTGTGGGAAAATAGTAAATAAACTACCTGTCAAAGTCTCAGGGGTGTGTGATATCCCGTACTTGAGTTATTCAACAAAATGTACATCTCAATGGAGCGGATATGGGGAATGCGGCAATCCATCTGGAGTTAAATTTTGGTCATGTTAAAAGCTTTCTTCTCGCAGTTGAACTTGCAAACATTCGTATAGACACTTCTCTTAACATATTAGTTGTTCAGACTTCAAAGATACAAGGTGAATTGACGATTTCCGATACATGACAACAGGCATCATTCTTGCGGTTGTGAGTTGTTAAAAATAGTTAGCACTTGCACAGAAACGCCAGAAGTGAGCTTTGTAGATGAAACTCGACAAAGAATAAAAAGGAGAACTGTCGACATTTTAAGACCCGGGCGAACTGCGAGACGCGGGAAGCCCGAGTAATTAGTTTTTTTTTTTTTTTTCAATAAAACGTTATTTAACTTAATATTTGTAGACCAGACACTAAGCTTACTTTAACTATCAAGTAGATTGAAATATGACTTAATCAGTTTTTGTGGCTACTGCTTCTAGAGAAGCGGTAGCCATTATGCCACCCGGTGTGTAAGTAATGTAATGTAATGTAATGTGGGTAGTCAAATGCATCGGATTACAAAGTATCGGATGACCATCACGGCTCAGTGTTACCTGATCAGAGATTTTATTTAGAATTTTTACTCAGTACAACACTTACCTGTTGTCTAATGCAACAAAATAAAAATACTGTAGTTTGTCAGTTAAAAGGCACACTTTGTTTGAAGATTAATCACTATTTCGACCAAAAATTATTCTTAAAACTTGGGATGCGCCTTTAATAATTAGGCAAATATTTTCCTGAAAAATGCAAAGTCGCATTTTCTGCTATCAGGGATTAAGCCCTGGCTTTCATAGATACAGAGATTTTCCGAATGCACTGTTTAGTTCCCAAGGTGAGGCTAACAACAATTTGATTCAAAACCGGTAATGCGAGCTATAACAATTTTCAAAACCAAGCCGTATTTGCATATCGGACGTGCTCTGTAATGTGACACTTATCGCACTAACATCGCAAACGTTTCCAAGACCGAGAATTGTAGCGTGTTTCTTTACAAATTACACAAACCTTCTTCATTCATTCATCCTTGTTTGTGCACTGACATTTGATGCTGGTTAACTCGAGTATTCTCGTCGCTGGCAACTCAAAACAAATTGTCATTAAGCGTATGTGAGAATTTACGCTTTTGTGTAATCAAGATGAATCAGCTTTAGTTTTATTTACCCGCAGAAGTGACAATTTCGCTTGAATGGAATCAGGATGCGATGTTTTTGCTTTGTTTGGAGACATTTGGTTATTTATTAGGTCACGGGTAAATAAACTTGATAAATGTGTTCCGTCTACTTTTTCAGTTCTTTACTTATGCACGGCTTTTTCGCACTTGTTTATTGCAACTTCTTTGTTGCTCCACATGCACCGTAGCTGTAGGAGTTATGGGGAATCAGTTGTATAAAGTTATGCATCAATATGAATAACAAGCTCAACTGTGAATTTGCACTTCTTGTTGAGTTTATTCAAGATAACTTTCCATGGTACAAGACGATACAATAGTCTTTCAACCATCAGGGCATTATTTGACTCGATTGTCATGGATCCGAAGGATTAGCGTATGACTTTTACCTACAACTGGAACAATTCAAACAAAAGAAAACAATCATGCATCAGATCCTTTTGTTTCTGTTTCTTGAGTTTTGGGGAAAAGTCATAAGCTAATCCTTCAGATGCTAGCTTTTTAATCGCAAAATAAGCACAGAACTTCATTTCTGACATCATAACCAGTCTGTATGCCAAAGTAGAGTGAGTTTAGAAAGATTTGGATTTTAAGGCGAAAAAGCGATATACGCCCCTTTTTGCGGAACACCCTTCAATTATCCATTCCAAGGCTAGATTGAAATATGACTTAATCATTTTCTTACCATTGCCCATACAATATAAATTGCTCTTCATTGCCCGCTGAAAACTGAAAAACAAATACCCAAAAAATTGTGGGTGTTCGTCTCACTTAGGGGTGTAAAGTTTGGACTTATAGGGTGTTCTGGACAAAACGCTATTATATTTAGTCATGAAGGTCTCACTTAGGGTTGCTTGCAAAGAAATTTAAAATGTTCAATATAACTATGTAATATTTATAGTTTTAATTTATTTCAGGGGTCAAAAAAAGCTTGGGCCATGCCCAGATTGGTCTCCTTTAGGGGTTTAATTCAAAATTTCTGATGAGCATCCCTGGCCCTTTCATTTTAGAGTTCTCCCCCCCCCCCCCACAGGGGGGGGGAGGGCACAAAATATTTCAGTTTCACAAGTATAAATTGTTCTTCATTGCACCACTGCTGGAAACTGAAAAACAGATACCCAAAAATATTCCAGTTTGACTGAGAGAAAGTGTCAGTGAATGAAATGCTGAACAATTTGACATCATGTAACCTATATGTGGATCAAATAATTCAAGCTTTTACACTTTTTTTTAATTGTGAAGCAAGAAACTTTTAAAAAACATCATTTTATTAAGAAGCAACAGTTGTATTAGATCTTTGAAAGTAACGGAAAAGAATATTGGAGGTTGCCGACATTGACATTCATTGATTCCATAGACAGAAGTATTGTTAGCTGTTTCCTGCATCTCAGATGGAGTACTTAGGGTGTGAAGGCCTTTGGTTTTGGCTCTAATAATTACTGTAATACTGTAATGATGATGATGATGATGATGATGATTACGATTATGATGATGATGTTACTCATGTGTCTGAATTTACTGGTACTTAATCGAGGGTAAAACCTGTTGACATGTACTTGTTGGGGGGCACTTAAGGGGGGACTAACTTAACTACAGACTTAGCATTGTTGCCAAGGGATTTTTACAGAGTGTATTTGTAAAACACGGTTTTACAGTGTTTTTGCCACTGTATTGGTAAAACATGTGAAGAGGTGAACATGTAAAATTTATAAATAATTGTTATTGTGCATGTGCAACTTGCCTCAGGCCCCAGCCGTGCTTCAGAGAGAAAAATCCTTAAAACTTGGAGAAAATTATGTGTAGTTCCAAGTTTTGTTGCCAATCGGAAATATTCCAGCCTTCTTTACAAGCCTACGTAAGCAATTGTTTAAAGTACATAACTGCAATGATAATGACGAAATGGTATGAATTTGCGTGCTTATGACGTCATAAATCTCACAAAAACATGAATTTCCAAAAATCAATACGTAGAGTTTTGCACCTTGGCTATCGTTAACCATTGGCACCATTTTCGATATAGACTGTTCACAGTCCTCTATTTTTCCGTGAGATTGTCGAAATGGTATGCGTCTTGTTAATGGCGGCCATCTTGATTTTCAAATGTACCGAGTCAGTGGGCCTCGGGGATTTTGTATCTTTAGGGGGAGGGGGGTGAGAAAAATAAAGGGACTGTGATAACATCACTGCGACTCGCGTTCAAGGAGCGCGTTGCTCCAGCAACGCAGCCATCTGATTGGTCATTAGACAATAGAGGTTAATCTGTGTTGATAACATGTTTGGCTTACACATGTTTGGCTTACGTTGACAAGTCGATAGTTCTAAAAATTGCTCTCGAGCGCGGATGATCTGCACTGGCTTCACCGCATGATTCGAAGAAATCGTCACTGTTCGGCGTTTCGTTTAGAGTGTCGCCCAGATCATCGTTTCCATTAAACAGCATAGAATGTTTCACTCTTACTCTAACTTCTAGCTCATTTTCGGCTCGCGAAACAGTGGAAGAATTTGTTTTCCTTAAGTGCTTCAGCATCGGTGAGCTGTAAGGCTGGCTCTTCTTGAAATTTCTCGGAGGAGAAATGACATTCAACCTTTTGAAGCGAGGATCTCCGTCACTTTCCACGCAAGTGATGTTTTCAGAAACCAATGCTGCCTTTCTAAATTTGCATAAGGTACTGTCATTCTGAATTTCAGGGCATATTTTGCGCAAACTTGTGAAGACTTCTCCGTATCTTGTAGGATAACTATTCCGACATGCTTTCCAACAAGCTCGGCAAGGGGAGTGCTGCTAACTCCCGATTTCTGCGGAATTTTAAACAAATTCTCCGTGGAAACATGGTCTCTGCCAGAAGACTTAAAATCAGCACAACAAATACGACACATACTAGCAATATCTGGCTTTTTAGCTGGTGGTTTAACCTTTGTTTTGGTGTCGAAGAGAGCATGTTCACCGCCTCCATTGGAAAACAATGTCTTGAGTTCACGCGACATTGATGTATCAAATGTCCGTCTGGGTATTTTCATTTGCCATGTTTTTTATCAGAGGCGGAGTTTGTTAATTAATAACTTAGGATAGGCGTTTACTTCCTGTCACGCCCCCTGAACGCGAGTCGCAGTGATGTTATCACAGTCCCTCTATTTTTCTCGCTTCCTCCCAAACCGTCCCCCGCCCCCTAAGTAGATTTGACACTCTTCTCCAGGTTGACTCGGTACATTTGAAAATCATGATGGCCGCCATTAACAAGACGTGTATGATCTCAAGGATCTCACGGAAAAATAGAGGACTGTGAACAGTCTATTTTTGATATCCAGAAGTGTACGCCACTCGAGTTTTAGGCCTTTTTCTGTTCTGGTCTGTTTCTGTTTCTGTTTATTGATATTTAAGTAAGAGTTACAAAATAAATAAAAATTATACATAAACACACATACCAACTTCCTCTGCTCGCATATAGCTTAGCTAATCGAGGCGGGCAGAGGAAAACAAACATAAGGTGATTCAGTAGGAAGAGATTAAAAAAAGGAAAGAAAAGGAAAGGAGAAGGAAGATAAATCTATATAATCGATACAAAAAAGATGAACTAGAATTATTACAATTCAACTTTACAAAATTACAAGCTTATATTAGATTTCATGACATCTTGCTTAATAATTTATTAACTAAAGTAGGTGTGTCAACATAAGTATCCTCTGATTCCAAAATGGTCATGTGACTTACCAAATATGGTTGAGACTTGAATATCTTGAAAACCTCTTTGATAGTAAAAACATAGCCAGACAGCTTGCCTGTGCAAGTTAGAGTCTCCAAGATATGAGGGTTGAGAACTTTCCATAGCAACAATGTTAGCTAATTTTGTAGTTAAGTTGGTCCCCTCTTAAACTGATTTTTTATTTTAGTACATGTACTCTTACACTCCTAACAATTTTTGCAGTGGTTAACTGCAGTCCTTAATGAAAAATCCTTTGTCATAATCTAAAGAAAAAGTATTTTGTTTAAAATCTTTTTAGCTATGTCATCATTTACAACAAAGGCTACCAAGACACAGAGAAACCTTACAGTGCTGTAACAACAAAAGTCAAAGGAACATCATTAACAAACCTGACACATGTACTGAATGACAGTAGTTTTGCTCTATATGGCGGCATTCATGTATGGGACTCGTCAGACTATATTGTCCCTCCAGAGGTAATTGATGCCCTCTAAATAAATGTTAAATTTAATTAGCTGGTTTTTTCTGTGTTTGGGAAATGTTGGTCAAGTCATCTTGATATAGAAGGTTGAAAAAGTAAGACAACTCTCATTAGATGTGAAAACATGCTTTGACAGATCCTCTGCCATGGTCTTTTACAATGGAAATTATAAAAACAGTTAAAGTACATTAAGAGATTCTGTGAGCTTTCCAAACTTTAGACACGTAAGCCATTAAAAAGAAATCAAGATGCTTTAGCCTCCTATGCAAATGCTCTTTGGGCTTGTCACACACTCCTCCCCCACAAAGGTCTGCTCAACTGAATTGCCACTACTGTTCACCAGTGGCTAGTCAATCATAGCTCGTCTACCATTGCGTGGAAAACAGAACTTCGACGCCAGGATTTATTCCCAGACAATGCATGTGAATTGTTTGGTGGAAATTAATCCACGGTTGTCGATTTTCATTCTTACTTAGCTCATTATTGGCTATCTGTTATACAATAGGCAGATACTGATTGGTTTCTTCAAAACAAAGGCTAACCGCTGGCAAACAGAAGTGGCAGTTCAGTTGAGCAGACATTCATGTGGGAGGAACTCGTGACAAACCCAAAGAGCATCTATGTAGGAGGCTAAAGATGCTTAGGCAGCTCCAAAAGTTAAGAATGTGAGACCTGTCCAATTCGACAAAGATTTTGTGAGTTAGATATTAATTTTTTAGAGGACCATTTGACGACCCTATATTGGTGTCTGAGAAGTTGCATTATTTTTGGTGTCCAGCTTATGGCTAATTGGAATTTTTTAGGGTTTACCAATTTGGCCTCGTCAACACAGCAACACCTTGCCACTAGTATCTCCTGAGTTTTCCCCTTTGTGTGGCACAAATCAGGGGCCTTGCTTGAGTTAGCTTTGTCTGTGATTGGAGAGTCTCGGTTGGTAAACTGCAAGTGAGTTGACACTAACTTGAATACTTCAATGTTTTTGCAACACCTTGGTGAACTGAAGAAGATCCTGCAAAAACATCAAAATGTTTCAACAACAAAACTTTGCTCTCTGTCATTGTAACTTGATTATGCAATAATTATGTTTCCAGGTTATGAGAATATTTATTTGTGTAAACATGAATTGTGTATTTCCTAAAAACAATTTTGTGTTACAGGAAAATGGTGCTTTCTTTGTGATGACAAACATGATAATTACGCCTGATCAAAAACAAAAGACATGTCCAGAAGATCCTGATGAAAGAGATGTGATATGTACCAATGACAGTGATTGCCCAGCTATGGAACCTGTTTTGTATGGACATGGTGAGTCTGGCCTTCCATAACTTATGGTACCAGTGCTTGACCTTAGCGGTAGTCCACTAAGCCCAGGACTAATACAAATTTGGGCTGGTAAAAATTGAGAACCACTACCACTGGGCCACTTGTAATAGAAGAAGTTGTAGAGATAGTATTGATGAACACAAATTCAACGGACTTTGAGTTAAGTTAATCCCAAAAAATACTGAAGCTCGGTAATCACAATTTTGGATGCCATTTGACTAGTATGTTTCATACTCCACTAACCCATGTAGTGGTTTGTTAAAAAGTTGAGGTCAAGCACTGGGTATTAAATGTAGGACTACATGAACTCCAAGTTAAATTATGCTATTGTGAGTGACTAACAAAAATGGTGGTCATCATGAGTGTGATTACAGGCTATACCATGGTCAGTAAAGGGAACTGTAACTACTTAATATTTGACTGAACTGGAAAGTCCTGTTAGCAATACGTTGTATCTCTAACAAAATTTGAGAAAGAAATAAGGGGAAAACTATTTGGGCAAGAAACCCCTAATTTTATAAAATTTGTTCAAGTCCAGCTCTGACCACTTGTTTGATTTGTTCGCACCTTGGAAGCTCCAAATTCAACTTGCAGGCCATGCTAAAAAAAATTTCCAACTCTGCTTCCAGCCATTTGGGGTTTTCAATCATGTTATGTTAGATTGATTGTTTGCAGTATCAAGGACTGTAACTACTGACCTTTTAGCAATTTTCTACTTTCTTCCAAAGTCCCAAGGTTTTCAATTCACTTGATTCCAAAATCCCTAGCTCGTCATCTCTTGCCTAATTTAGGAAAAGGGTTCTTAATCAATATTATTAATTATGATAAATCATAATAAATGGTATTTTTTCTCTCTTCAAGTTAACTTTACAGGACAGTTAAATTTGATCTCAGGTTATTAGGTCAAAATGAAATTCCTTTGTCTCCTAACCCTTATTATTCATGAAAAGACAAAGGAATTTCAATTTGACCAAGGTCAAATTAAAAATAACCTGAGATAAAAGTTAACCTGTAACATTAATCCACATCATTTTATCTTGAGAGGAAACCTAACCTTTTATACTTGCCCTGTAGGTTTTTTTTACGTTTCCTTGCCATTTCATCGTTCTTTTATGTTGTTTTGTTAATATCATGTGTTACATAAATTATACATTACATTTTGTAAATTAAGCGGGAAAACAAATAAAACAAAAGAAGTTTAGGTGACCTGCTTATACACTGTCTTATTGGTTATTGTTAGGTGTAAGGACAGGGAAGTGCATTTGGGCTGATCGAGGTGAACCTCGAAGAAACGTTTGTGAGATCTACTCTTGGTGTCCAGTAGAGGTCGATGTTCTTCCCATGCCCAACTTTAACCTTGCGTAAGATACATGCTCTTACTAACCAAGTTCAAGGTGTGTAGTGTAAGTTACGGACCGAGTTTTTTTCTTCATTGATTTATGGCCCAAGCAGGCCATAACTTAATGGGAAAAAAACTAGCATCCATAACTTACAGTACGGACCAAGAAAACGAGGTTAGTAAGGCCTTTATTATAACTCTAAGGTTAATCTGGTGCACAGGAAAGAAAACTAGTTGAAGTCAAGTGGGCATACTAAGTGAGAGATATAGTAATTTGGATTAATAAAATAAAATTGAATTAAGTTGTTCCAGAAAATATATCCATAGTGGTGGACCCTTTGGCTTGAACTGCCTCTCCCCTCTAAAAATTCAAGTTTGGTTTCATTTCTTTTATTTAAAATTGTTGGATTTCAGTACCCCCACCTCCCCCCATACTTCCAATGACCCTCTTCAGGATGGGTATTTTCAGGGATATTTTCTGGAACCACTCACTGGGAGGATATGTCAACTTCAATATGTTTTGGGATGGGCACCATGGATCTGTTTTCATCATGGACAAGTTCAGTATTTATATTTGTGATTACTTTATGGATTGTGAAGCATCAGAATATGAACTAATCTTTGAATGGAGCTCACAGAGTTCACTCACAGGGGACAGGTTTGTTCTTTTAAAGGTGTCATATACAACTGCAAAAGGAGTGAAACAGTGAAAATTCTTAAAAAGCACTTTCTGTTGTGTATTTATTCACCAAATTAGTTAGACTGATGCTATAATATTGATATTAATATTATTAATATGATAAAATTATTAGAAAATAAACCTCTTTTGGCGGCTGTATATTGGCAGATAATGTCCGCGGCTGATAGATTGTTCGAAAAATTGAACAGCTGGCTGAGAAGCAGAGCTCTGAGGACAATCTATTAGCCAAGGACATTATCTTCCAATATAACAGCAAGCCAGATAGGGGTTTATTTATTTTATAACCCTCCGATTAATTTTCATATTGCATATACACAGTTGAAAGTTGAAAATGTTGAAAAAAGTGATCTAACGATGATTGCAATTGATGTAAACAACCTGCATTGATTGTTTGAATTTATTTTATTTAAACTTTGACTGGAGTCTTCCATTTGAAATATGTGGTATATAAATCCATTACCATTACCATTTTGTCTCTTTATGTGACTGAGAAATCGGAGGACAGATATCAACGTGCCGGCGGGGTACTGCCTGATACCCATCCTCTGATTTGCACCATGTGATCCAAAATAATTTCGCACAAAAATTAATTGGTGGGTTATGAGGACTATATAAGGACATTAAAATGACTGCACTGGCCACAATACCTGGAATCCCCAATTACTTTTTGTAAATACCTGCCTGCCTGCTGCAAAAATTAATTACGAGGAGCACAATGCTTTGAACACACACTGTTCCAATGTTACTCTAATTGACTTAACATAGATCAGCTGAATAAAATGCCCCTTCATAGGATTCTTGGAGCAGAGTAGCAGTCGTAAAGCCTTAAGTTAATTATCTCAGTATCATTAATTCTTATATATTTGTTCTCTTTAGGAAGGGAGTCCCTCTTCTGGAAACTGAAAATTTTACAGTACTGATAAAGAACAGTGTCCAGTTCCCAAAATTTAAGGAGTCTAAGTATGTATTTAGTTATGACAGCAACCTGAGAGGACTATTAGTATATTACACCCTCTCTCAAAATGAGCCCATACCCAGCAGATTTGCTGTCTGTTGTTGAGTATTTGTTTTCTTGTACACACTGGACTTTTGCCTTCTTTAATATCAGTCATGGGACATGGTATTCACTGTTTATATTATCACTACTGTTCTGCCTACATCTGCAAACCTTTTTCAAGGGAGACAGGGAGGGGTACTTACCCCAGGGGGGTACTTGAAGTATACATGACGGAGGGGTCCGAGGGAGCTGCATATTGTAAACCCCAAAAAATGCACGAGCCTGAAATTTTAGACCCAAAAAAATACCTGGCATCAAACTATCCTACCCAAAAAAATGCGAGACTTAAATATCTCAATACTGATTTAGTCAATCAAACAGTCGCATACGTTGCTGAAAAAAAGCTCAAATGAATATTATTCTGATCCACTGATCGCAATGAAAAGTTTGCTCGGAGATGTGACCCAAAAAAAAATATGTGCCTCCCCCCCCTCCCTCCGTCATGTATACTTCAAGTACCCTGCTGGGGTATTTACACTTCATAGTAATAAGAGGGATTAATAGAGAGATGGTGTTTAATGTAGAGGGGGCTTAAAAGAAAGGGGGATTAACAGAGTTGTGGGAGGGGGGCTTACAAAAAGGGGGGTTGAATATAGAGGGGGCCTTAATTATAGACAGGGTACTTAAAACAAAAGCGTGTAGCAGAGAGAAGGGATAAATATGTGACTGAACATCGCAGTTATGAACCCTTCTTAAGCTGTAGTGAAAATTAAGCCTGAAAAAAATTCAGGCTTGTACAGGATTTGAACCCACGACCTCTGCGATACCAGTGCAGCGCATTGCCGACTGAGCTAACAAGCCATCTGGGAGCTGGTCGTTTTGTTGGTTGGTAATATACCCGTGAGTGGTGAATATATGATAATGAATATATGAAAATCATATATTTGAACTGCAGATTAATGGTTAAATATGTGACTGATCATTGCAGTTATGAACACTACTTAAGCAGTAGTGAAAATAAAGCCTGAAAAATGACCAGCTCCCAGATGGCTTGTTAGCTCAGTCAGTAGAGTGCTGCACCAGTATCGCAGAGGTTGTGGGTTTGAATCCTGTACAAGCCTGAATTTTTTCAAGCTTTATTTTCACTACTGCTTAAGTAGTGTTCATACCTGCGATGGTCAGTCACATGTTTAACCATTAATCAGCAGTTCAAACATATGTTTTTCATATATTCATTCTCAGAGAGAAGGGAGTTAAATAGGGCGATGAGCCTTATATAGAGTGGGAGCTTATTTTAAATCACATAATTTTTAATACCTTATAAATTTATTTATGGCATCAACATGAAGCCTTTTTAATCTTTATTACAAAATACAACATCTATTACTCTTCTGGATGATATGAAGGGCCCCCTGGTACAAACGTCCCTCGACTTACTTATCCCAACCTAATGGGGATTTTCCTATCGCTGCTGTTTTGAGGAGGTTTGAGGTTTGTAAAAAGTAGGATCTCCACATTGGGGGTGGGGGGTGACTTTGATATGGATGGTTGTCAATAATTGGGCATTTTGCTATAGTTTCACAAAAAAAAATTAAATAATTTGCATATTAATAAAAGCATTATGTCAGTTTTTATTAAACAACCATGGTTATGTTTAGTCTCATTTCCATATATACGTGCCATTTAAGCTGATTCCTCACATTTGCATCGCACATCCTTACTGTGCATAATTTATGGCATCATTTAGTGCACACTTGGGCACACGCACATTGAAAACATAGTGGATCTGCCTTGAAATTGAGCTCTGTTAGTAGAAAAATGGCTATAGCTCACCAACGTGCATGGTAATCAGCTAATCATAAGCTTTGTGTGAGAAAACACTGATATGATTTCTATTGCTGAAAATTAAATAATTAAGTAAAATAACAGATACACTGTGGACTTTTCTATTTGCAGTTTAGTGACCATGTCAAGACATTTATTTCAAATTTTTAATCACGGATTCAGTTTTCTGTCTAAATCAGACTTATAATGTTTAATTGCATCCAGCATAATGTATGGACTGTAGTTTAACGTGGGTTCTCAAAGATTTTACAATAACTTGAAATGTATGTTCTTATAATAAGCATCTAATAATGCCAAAATGGGGCATTTTCGATGCCTCACAGCTCCTAAATGAGCATGGGCCCCCCTTTTTTTATTTCAAAATTGAAGTTCTCATATGATAAATATTCCGCGGACAAAGTTTGAGCAAAAATGTATCGTGACTTTTATTTCAGAGGAATTACCTTAAACATGGTTTTTTGAAATCCTTTTGTTCTCTCAGGCGAAATATTCCTCCAAACAAAAAAGCCTCATATCTGAAGAAATGTGTGTTTGACCCAGACAAGGATCCCCTTTGTCCCATCATCAGATTAGGAACCATTGTGAAGGAAGCAGGGGGAGATTACAAGACAGTGGCTTATCAGGTACTTGTCACTTACCTCGGGTAATGGAATGTTTAAGTTTAGCTTGTTTGTCAGGGAAAGGCAATGGAAGTTTTAGCAACGAGGACGGCGACAGCAACGGCAGCAAGAACACCTCAAAACAATAGGTTTAATTGGCAAAAACAATTGTTTTGCATATGTGTTTGCCATCCTCTCACAACATGCAATGACCAAAGTTTACAACTTGAAAAAAATGGGTCAACTTTTTCAAGTTCTACCCTTGTGTTGTCGAAAAATAGCCCAGTACAGATTAAAGTTAGCTTCCCCTTTGAGAAAATAGCTAGTTATCATTCTTTTGGTGTAATCGGAGCATTTTGGTTATGAGAAAAGGTATCTGAGTGTACTTGCTTTTAATTTGACAACCAAAACATAAAAACCATCATGACACTGAGCACCTTTAAGTGTTTGACATGCAGAAATCTAATGTATACTAGGTATAGTATAAAACAGGATGATGTGCAACTGTTACATTTCTCTCTCTGCAGGGTGGTGTTATGGCCATTGTTATCAACTGGAACTGTGATTTTGATTCTTTAACTTATTCTTGTCAACCTAAGTATTCTTTTAGAAGGTAAGCCACTTTCAGTTGTTTAAACTGAGACAGATTCTGGCCACACCTGACTCAGGGTCATTTTCACATTAAACCAGGAATACATCCATTTTGGATCTGTGACAAAATATTCTCAAATGTTCCTGTTGTTTACCCTGTCCCTTATATCTGGACTGCATGCAAGTCTTGTGGCAGCCACTTCCAAACCACATCTTTCCAGTACAGTGCACAAGAAGACCTTGAAAGTTTTGAGCAAATAAGGGGATAAACCTATAGTGCATTTTAAGTAAATTTTAGTTTCTTTTTTTATGAAGCTATGACCAACCTCTGGGGAAAAACAGGACTTGATTTCTTGAATGAATTGATTTTGGCTGTACATTAGAAATAAGAAAACAGGGGAAGGTACTAATTATAACAGCATTTAGGGTTAGGGGCTGATCCAAGGTTGATACGTTAGGCACAGAGCCTCTCAGTTGAGGCCAATTTAGGTGCTGCCTGCACAATGACATCTGCAAATTGCCAAACATACACAAGGGTCAGATGACTACACTGTACACACAAAATTAATGGTGGTACCATCTTCAATTTGGGTAGCATGGAGAAGAGCCAGTGACTGGTTGAAGTAGTAACATTTAGAAACCAGGCATTAACCGTGGACTACTTTGCAATAATTTTGCTGAGAACATTTTGAGTACATGACATACTGAAGTCTGTAAGAATTGTTGATTTTTGCTGAACACCATAAAAATTAATAACGCACAACTTTCCTTGTAATATCTTGATTTCTTTATTATCATTTTAGACTGGATGATGCTAAAGCACCCATTGCTCCTGGATATAATTTTAGGTAACGTACCATTTTTTTTTATGTAGAATTACAGTGTAGGTACACACTTAATGTACACACTTGAGTACCATACGAATAAAATGAAACTAATCATAGGACAAAATAAAGACATCCTCCTAGATTAGGGGAACTGACGGCTGTGCTTATTTTGTCTTTATAGGAGCTATGCCATGGGCATTTTTCTGTCTTTGGGGAAAAATTCTGATTAAATCAAGGCTAAGAACACTTTTATGTACAAATTGGTCGCAGAACTCCAACAGAACAACCAAGTTAATTCTTGAAACGACAGTGAAGCACGAGGGCTGAAACTTGAAAAACGGCAGCCTACATTCACACTGCACTGCACTGCACTCCACTGCTATTGTCATTACCATTGCCATTACCACTGGTAGAGTAGTTTTGAACAAAACTGGAGCATGATTTTGCCTTTTCATCAGTACAAACACCTGTTGTGACCGGTAACGCATACCCTGCGGGGCCAAAGATTGCTGGCATGGTGTCAGCTAATACAAAACAAAACAAAACGAAATTAAATTGTTAGATTAATACCAAAAACTCATGACATACACTGTAGCCCCTTCAAAATTCTTGGAGTTATTGTTTAACATTGGTTAAAAAACGTATATTTGAATGTTTTACTTCACTGCATGTTCTTATTGGCTCCTTTTTATGTGCTTTTGTTTTGATTGGCTAAATGAATGAAAAACATGTTAGGGAAAAAAAAGATCAGTGCCGCGTCGTAGTAGAAGGGTCTAAAAGATTAATTGACATTCTGGCTAAAAGGGGTTAAGTCACGCTGTGAGTCTGCGCCCTGAGTCAGTTTTATCTTTCATCACGCATCACGAAAATTCCACCGATCGGTGAAAATAACTGCCTCAAAATAAAATTTAGTAATTGTACTTGAAATTACTAAAAGATCAAGATAAGTTCGACGTCGCGATTGCTCAGGATTAAACAGGTCGTGACTCGCGCGTGCACACTGGAAACCAACAACTTTGAAAAAGAGTGGGACACCTTTTTCCAAATTGTCCGCCATTACCATCGACTTGAACTTAATCTCTTTAATCGTAAGTAATTGCAATGTCGAACTTGACTGATTTTTTAGTAGTTTCAAGTACAATTACTAAACTTTATTTTGAGGCAGATATTTTCAGCGATCGGTGGAATTTTCGTGATGCATGATGAAAGATAAAACGGACTCCCCCTCAAAGAAACAAGAATTGTCATTGACATGGTGTTAAGCATTTGCGAAACTTTGTATTCCAAGTGGCCAAGCATGAATAAACATTTCCAAATAGTTCGAAAGAACCCGACTATCAGTCATATCAACTGTTTAGAATCAATGTTAGTCCTTGGGTGTTGGTCTCCAACACAACTGTTTCGCCTCCTGCCAGTTCGGTTTCTTATCCCTGTTATGTTTATTTGAATCATTTTTTTTAAATAAGTGGAATGCCTGTGAACTAGCTAGAGCAGCTAAGTGAATTTCCACTGTAAACAGATAATTTATATTCACACGTTTTTTGCAACTGTGGTACTCCTTTGCGGGTTTGTAACGACAAAATATTGAGGTGGTAGTGTACTGGCCACCGCCAAGAAATTTGATTGCTGGCAGTTCAAGGACTAGTCTTCATTTCACTGAAATTAGGTGATGAAACCAAGTATTTATTTATCATAGCATGTAGAAAACTCATCATTATAGCGGTGCGTTACCCTGGCATAAGTTGATAATGCTCTACTAGGCAGCATTAAGTAGTGTTTGAACAATCACCTGGCTTCTGTTTTCGTTAAATAGTACTTTTGTGTAATGCACTTATCGTCCATAGATATGCCAGGTTTTATGAAAAGGATGGACAGTTACACAGAACCTTGTTCAAGGCCTATGGTATCCGCTTTCTTGTAATGGTTTATGGACAGGTACGTCGAAATATGATACTTAAACTTAAACTTAATAAAAAAAATAAAAATATGATCTCTTGAACTTAATTACAGATGTTTTTGCGGCGAACCCCCCAACCACAAATTTATGGTGCATGCTTGCTAGATCTTTTTTTAAGGACTCAAATTGTGCACATAACTGCAATGGCCATCCGTGTGTGTAATCGTCTCGTGCATTTGTTTTCTTCTTTTAGGGTGGTAAATTCAGTGTGGTACCATTGTTTGTCAATTTAGGCTCCGGACTTGCTCTTCTGGGAATTGTAAGTTTGATATGCTTTGGTTATTGTAGTAGTGAAGTCGACAGTAAAATCAATCGGCCAACATGGCAGGTGTTTAAACCTGGTACAGTGAGCTCCCTCTGAGGCGGACACTTTTGGGACCAACGCTTAGTGTCCTCCTTAGATAGGTGTTTTTGTTACAGAGAATACAGTATGGGGCAATTTGGCCGGGACCAGGTGAAGGTATCTTCTTAGAAAGGTGTTCGCCTTGCAGTGGTGTCCGCATTGAGGGAGTTCATTGTATCAACTTGATGGAAGGCAAGGAATTCCTCTTGGTAGAAGGTAGTGAAGGCCCTGTTAGGATTCGCTGACGTCCTCTGACGTCCTTGAGATCAGCTCTGTCTGTCTTAGCCTTAAAAGAGAGTTGAGGTTTAAGCAAAGAAGTGACACTGGTGTTGGACCAGCCAACCTGAAGTTGTCCACCTTAAAGAGAACTCACCTCAGCGTGGTGTCCCGCTTCATCAGTCAACTCTCTGTAAAGCAGACACCGGCTGGACCAGTTCAACATGTAGTTTAGTTACTGACAAACAGGGGGGGATTCAGCCAGTGCCAGCTGACCTGAAGGTGCCCGCTTTTTAGTGGAGTGACCTTTGAGAGAGTCGATTGTAGCTTCCACCATTAAGCAACTTCAAGTATTTTCCTAACGTTCCACGTTTGCTTTCGTCTCCTAGGCCACCGTTTTGTGCGATATAGTGGTACTATACGTGGTCAAAAGAAAGTCTTACTACAGAGCGAAAAAATATCAAGTTGTGCAAGAGCCAGACTCTGAATCCGAAGTAAGTGGTCGTTATACTTGTGTTTGCCCTTAATTGGAGTGGTTGTATTTAACCCGAATCCATAGGTATTTCCCTGGCCAATCACAGAAGACGCAACCTGCCCAAAGAGCCAATCACAATTTGAAGAAAGTGCATGTAACCGACGCCAAGCGCGGGAAAATGCTTGCGGACATAGTTTTGGTTCTCATTGGCTTAGAACTGAATGACGCGAATTTTGCTTGATAATTGAGGAGAATAGTGAAACAGGGACCAGTTGTTCATTAAAAGAGTGGCTTACTCTATCCATTGAATAAGTCACTATCTGGGCACGGTTGTTCGAAAGCCGATTAAAGCTGACCAACGATTAAGAGCCAACCAAAGTCTTTATGTAGACAGTAATCCAAGAACATTCTATTTGAGGTTAAAATCAGATCCTGGTTCGAAAGCCAGCGCTAAGGGTTATATTAAGTAGAATGTATACCGTATTTCCTCAAATAAGCGCCCTTTCCCGAATAAGCGCCTACCCCCTCGGCCAAGTGTAGGGGAACAAACTATTTTCCGCGTAATAAGCGTCCCCCCTTGATTAAGTGTCCTCCTTCGAATAAGCGCCCCCTCGTTTGGCTGAAATTTTAAATAAGGGCCCGGGCGCTTATTCGAGGAAATACGGTATTAATAGTTGGCCATTGAATGAAAAAGGATTTTAAAGAGATGAAAACAGAACAACGCAAAACAAACACGCCGAAACGCTCGCTGTTAGTCCTTGACAATTTATCTAAATAACCTATAGAACCTTTTGTCGTCATCCTCGTTGTTGTCAAATTTTTCTGATTATTCACTGCTGTACTGATCTTTTTCAACTGTTGTTTCACTGAAGGCTGGATTGCTTTACACCAGGAGTGCACCTCAAGACAAAAGATGACGAAGAGAATGATAAGAATTAGGAGCACTTCATGGATTCATCCGTCTTCACAAAGTAAAATAGGTGTACCCCGCTTGATTACAGCAAAAGCTAAGTTGACAGCTTCCACGTTGTCTTCTTGATGTCAGTGGAGGGTCTTTCTGTGTTGGTAATTGGAAACATCCTTAAGACTGGTGACTGCGTTGGAATTAGCCCACCTTAGATACTTAAAAAAAGACTACAGAACTGAAATAGTGATCAGAGTTTGTCATATCGTGCTTCTGCATTCAGAGAAACGCTTGGATATTTCGCCAGCCACGGTGAAGAATCATCTCCAAATCTTAATTAGTTAGTTTAGTACACTGATGAACGTATGAATATCCGAGTATCCGCAAGCGGCCTAATTTGTCAGGACCGTTTATTGGTAACAGTTCAAGAATTTAGTGAAGTCTAACAGCAGCGAGTTGCTTAGGCCCGATTCAGACGCCGTAATTTTCATCAGCCGAACCTAAAGCATTCAATTAAGTAGGTAAAAAGTTCGGCGTCTGAATCAATTAAGAACGGCTCTTTTAATTTGGAACGGCTCAGGCGTTCTTTTCACCGGGACGAGGCGGAAATGTCGACTTTGGAACAGCTTTGATTCATACGCCGACCTTTTCATGTGCTGAACCTAATGCATAAATTATTATATTGTATATCATTTAAGCAATTTTATTCAGAACTGGAACTGGAACTGGAATTGTAATAGGAACGCCTGTGGAACGGCAAATTAAGTTCGACGTCTGAACCAACAGGCGTAATTTTGTTAATTTGCGTCGGTCCAAATTCGAATTAAGTTCGGATCATGAGAATTAGGGCGTCTGAATCGGGCCTTAGAATTAATTTGGGATTATTTTGTAAAATCCCTGTATATCTTTAGATATAAAGATAGGAATGCTAAAGAAAGCTGTAATGACTGTTGTTCTAGCAAACACTTAACATTCTTTAATTTAGGATAAATTTTCAAGGCATAGAAAGTACTATGATAGGCAGAACATATATTTTAATAGTTTGAAAGAATGTAGAATTTGATAAATTCATAGATCAGTGTAGTACTAAAAATTTTCTTCATTGTAATTCTGGAAGTTGGCCTAGCGTCTGTGTTTTTTTCGTTTTTTTTCTCTTACATGGACAGTCGGAGCCTCGTGATCTTAAATTTATACCTCGAACGAGAAAAAAACTTGCCAGAGCCAGTTTTGTTTCTCTTTTTTCTTGGTGAGAGGAGGGCGTGGATGCCCCTTTTTACCGCAAACAGGCTGAGATGGACCTATTAGATTAGATTATTTAGAACTTTTGTGCCCTGTTTCAGGAGGATCGTTTGTTAGGGCCGAGGCGTTTATCGAAATACGCCAATACGTATATTTGTGTGTGAGATACAGGGCCTTTATGCTGTCATTTGCAATGCTAATTAACAAATCGAATGTGGTTTAACGTTGTCTATACTCTTATCGACAACGATATTCGTCATCACAGTGGTCAAAATGTTGTGGACTCACGAGGCGCAGCCGAGTGAGTCCACAGCAAATTTTGACCACTGTGATGACGAATATCGTTGTCGATAAGAGTATAGACAACGCTAAACCACATTCGATTTGTTAACGCGTCGCCAGCGCGCCCAGGGTGGCTACACGAGTGACAAATTGAAGAGCGCGAGCTACACGGTCAACAATCTGTGCGATTTTGACGGAAGTTTCAACTCTGGCGACTTTTCTCTTGCGAATTTTTCAGCTTTCGCATCACCTGCGCGAGGGTGGCTATACTTGCGACGCGACAAAATTTGAAAAAATCGCATCACCGGCGCGAGCCGAGTGAGTCCACAACATATTTTGACCACTGTGATGACGAATATCGTTGTCGATAAGAGTATAGACAACGCTAAATCACATTCGATTTGTTTTTTACCACAATATCAGCGTCAAAGAAAATGCTAATTTCAGAGCGCGAGCTGAAAAAAGGCATTGCGCGACACGTTGACGCGAGCAGCGTTGTCTAGACTCTTATCGACAACAGCAAATTAGCCAATAAGATTGCTCGATTAATGGCAATTGTGGTAAAACACACGTTTGACAGATGTATGGATAGTAAAAAAAAGAAAAAAAATCCTCAATATGTGCTGAAAAAACGACAAGCTAGGGTAAAATAAACTTTTCTTTACCAAAAGGAAGAGTGACCCGTTTGTTGAATTGAATTGAATTGAATTTTCGTTCCAGTTTTCCCGTAATCCTTGCACGGGGTGGAGATTCATTTCTCTATTTGAATTGCAAATTTCCCTCCTCATTATTATTCATGCTCTTCTGCCACCTTCCACATGCGACAAGAACAAGAAATCAGTGCAAAATGGTTTCCTGTAAGCTATCGGCTTGTTCTTTGGCTTAACATGCTGCGCGTTCATAAAACGACTTTTCAAGTTGATACCGCAATGTTGGAGATTTCTGCTGTGAAAACCATCACCGTTTAACCAAGAAAGCCTGGCTTTCTGGACGAACGCTGAACGCACGCGTTGACGAGGCAAACACTGGTTAATATGTGGTTTCTTCGCTTCTTAGCAAGGTAATTATGAAGTATTGCTTTAAAGACGGTCACGGTATTCATATTGCATTTTATTGAATAGTCTTTTATTAATTTTCTTTAAAAGTTGTGGACTGAAAATATTCTTCCCTCTCAAGCTGGTCGTGTTAATCAATACATTCTTTGTGTTAAACAAGGTATCGGTCGTTTCGCTAGAACATTAAGTATGCAAATATTGATTATTCCTCGCTCTAAAAGTGAATTTTGCTGAAAAGTTAGGTGCAATGCTTGTGTGTATCACAACGTTAGCGTCAGGTGTAAATTTAATTCGAACGTTTGAGTATTTGACAGTTTTAAAATGTAGCGAATAGACTGAACTGCGGGGTGCGAAACGACCGGTAACAGTTAACACTTACCATAATTTAAGTCTTCGTTATAGTTTAACTGGGCTTTATATACTTGTCGTTTAATTACTTCAAACATTTTTTCCACCAGGATTTCTTGAAAGGTCTTTCCTACTTTGATAAAGATATTTACCAGAGGACACTCCAAAGACGAGGTAAAGAACTGGAACATTACTTGATGTAAGTAAAAATAAATCTCCTTTTTTCATCGTTATCAAGATAGACAACAACGACTTAATTAACATTTAAGAGTTAGAAGGAGACTATTAAAAAACTAATCGTGTTGCTAACTGTAACTTTCCGTAGTTAGCTCTCTTTTGGCATCTAAATTGTTCTTTTTAAGGGTATATATCCTATAAAATTTATAGAATTTAACCAGGGCTGACACCAAAAAACCTCTAATCCAGTTTATGCTAACAGCTCGGTATTAGCTTAACCCCAGTTACCGCCTTTTTTCAGGCTGCATAATGTCGGTACTGCTACGAAAGAAGAGAAGTAACAAAAGGACAAGCAAAGGACAAGCAAAGGAACTGTTGGACCCCTGTTATGTTCAGTTCGTAAGTCACGTTACTTAGTCTTTACCCATGAGACTATAAATAGGTGCACTATAAAAAGAATTCCGCTTCTTAAAAATAACCAATTTGTGAATCGTTTATCGTGCCATTTCTTAGCCTTTGTTTTTTTTTTTTGCATTGTTCGAGATAATTTGCAAGTAGGCAATCTTTTTTGTGGTTTCCGTCTCTCGATCGTCATTTTCTTTTAGAGGCAAACACACCGGAACGTTTATGGTGCGCATACTTACTGATTCAGTAACTCTGCATTTCTTTAATTCCACTCTTTTTTTTTTCCATTCTGAATCATCAGAATTTTACAAAAATTTTGTTCTTTTCTGTGAGGTGTGTGCCATCAGGTTCTTCAGGAATCGATGCAACCATTGAAATACCTGTAATCAAATCTGCAAACAGCCAGGATATTACAAGGACCACCAGCTTCCAAACACACAAAAAATACACTTTCTAAGCTAATTAAAACCAAACACCACTTTGACAAGATGAGCTTTCTCGCACTAGGATTTCGTCCACAAATTGAATTAAGAACCACCTTGAAAAGCATAATAAATAGAACCAGAGGAAAGTACTGCTCAGTAGCTTTTATTTGAATGGTCACACTTAAGGGTTTCATCCACAGACTCAAAAGTTAGAACCACCTTGTACAGCATAATAAACAACACCACAAGAAAGTATTGCTCAGTGGCTTTCCTTTGAATGGTCACACTTTAGGATTTCATCCACAGACTCAAACGTTAGAACCACCTTGTACAGCATAATACACAGCACCACAGGAAAGTACTGCTCAGTAGCTTTCATTTGAATGGTCACACTTTAGGATTTCATCCACAGACTCAAACGTTAGAACCACCTTGTACAGCATAATACACAGCACCACAGGAAAGTACTGGACAGTAGCTTTCATTTGAATGGTCACACTTTAGGATTTCATCCACAGACTCAAACGTTAGAACCACCTTGTACAGCATAATACACAGCACCACAGGAAAGTACTGGACAGTAGCTTTCATTTGAATGGTCACACTAGGATTTCATCCACAGACTCAAAATTTAGAACCACCGTGTAGGACATCACTGACAACATCAAAGGAAATAAATGCTCAGTAGCCTGAGCCACAGTTAAGGATTTTATTCGTTGCACTCAAAACTAAGAATAACCATGTACAGCATAATCAACGGTACTGAAGGATAGTTCAACTCGATAATGTTCATGTTAATTATCGTACTTTAGAATTCCATCCACACTGAAATTCAAGTCTGCATCAGTTTGTACAACTTCGATTTTTACAGGAGTGGTGATGTGAATAATTCGCACTTTAGGATTTCGTCTCCAAAGATAGAAGCACCTTGTACGGTGTAATAAACGGCATCGGGAATTAATGCTCGTTAGCTTTATTTGAATTGTCATATCAAAGATTTTCACACACCGAGGCATGAGTTGAACCACCTCGTACAGTATAACAACGCCACTGCTGCATTGAAAAGGTAGAACCACCTTGTACAACATAAGGAAAAAAGTACTGCTCCTAACCCCAAAATATTTTATCCTCTAATATAAAACTTTGTACCTATTCCAAAACATTTTGCCTTTATTTACAGTTTTGGACTTCAAAATTTACGATACACTTTTAACAGCCTATAAGAAGTTAAGCTTTGGTTTAAAAAAAAAGGCGCATTGCGTTTCGAACAGGTGTAAAGATTCATCCACAGATCCAAAATTCAAGATGCTTTTGAGCAGTGTAGTAAATATTACCGTACGCTGAGAATTACTTCTCAGTTGTCTTTTACAAGGTCACATTTGAGTATTCAGTCACAGACTCAGAAGTTAGAACCGCCAAGTGCAGCACAATAAACAGCACCAAAGTAAAGTCATGCTCTGTAGATTTCATTTGAAAGATTCATCCAGACTTTCGAACCAGCTTGCACTGACTGCTCAGTATTTTTTCAATCACAGACTCGCAGTTAGAACCAGCTTGTAAAGAATAATAAATGATATAAACAGCACCACAGAAAAGTACTACTGAGAAGCTTTCATTTGAATGGTCAAACTTAAGGATTTTGTCCAAAGACTCAATAGTTAGAACCACCTTATACAGCATAATAAGCAGCACCACAGGAAAGTACTGCTCAGTAGCTTTCATTTGAATGGTCACACTTAAGGATTTTGTCCAAAGACTCAAAAGTTAGAACCACCATGTACAGCATAATAAACAGCACCACAGGAATGTACTGCTCAGTAGCTTTCGTTTGAATGGTCACACTTTACGACTTAACCCACAGACTCAAAATTTAGAACCACCTTATACAGTAGAATAAATAGCACTACAGAGAAGTTGCTTCTTAAATTTCATACGAATCGTTACACTTTAGAATTTCTTCCACGGACGTCAGTTGAAGTTGTATCCACGCTGTAAAGCGTAATTAAAAGCATAATTTACAGCATCACAGGAGAGTGCTGCTAAGTCGCTTTTATTTGAGTGCTCATACTCGGGTATTTTGTCCACAAACTCAAAAGGTAGAACCACGTACCACCTACCACCTACCACCTTGTACAGCATAATTAACATCACCAGGTGTATTTCCTCTACATGAAAGTACTTTTCTGTAGCTATTCTTTGAATGGTCACACTTAAGGATTTCATCCACAGACTGAAAACCAAAGTTAGAGCTACAGTACCTGATTCGAGGAGGATATCCCCTCTTTTGCCTTTATCCCAAATCTGGATACTTAGAGCCTACAAACTAGACCCCCCCCCCCCCCCCCCACCTCACCTCAACTTAACTTTGGACACTCACATTTTTCAAAACATAGGTTCGATTGACGTCCACGTTATCACAGCCACACGACGAAGTCGACGTCAAGCTATTTAACAAACTCTTAATTTTCAATTTCCTAATTTTCAATTTCCTACGATTTCCTGTTTATTTTTGCTGAACCGTTGGGACATCTTTATTAAGGGGTTATAATAAGCAAACTTGTCGATAGATTGGTTTCTCGATGCTGTGCTATAAAGTTGAACACGCCCTCCATCAAAAGCATCATTTTAAGGAGTTCGCGAAAGTCTCTGTTCTCCTGTCGGGTTTAAATGTATTATGTCAAATGAAAGAGAGCTGAATTACTATAAGTGAATTTTGAGAATTTGTGGTGTTGAAGACTCAAAAGGTCACCGAAATGAAGAATACCATACATCTGATGACAATCTTCCGGTGTGTTTGCTTCCTTTCAAAATGAGGTGAGAATCCGTCACAAGTCCGTTAGCAGGCATCTTTCTGTAACAACAAAGAGGTCGTAGTGTGTTTCTACCGAAGAAAAAAGCACTCGAATTTATCAGTATTTTGTTAGAGCATTATTTAAACGTTTGAAAGCAGTCTTGTGCAGAGAATTAGGGAATGGTAAACTGCCTTGATGTACCACTGAATCCTCAAATTTGCGTGAAAGAAATGATCATCAAGCATTAATAACTTTAACGTTAACTTGAGATTTTCAAATGATCAGTCTCGGAGCAAACAACGCTGCCTGAAAACACTCTTCAATAGCTATAATAAGAAACCTTGCCCCTAAGAATTTCATCTAGATTCCATCTTTTGAACCACTTTGTACAGCATAATTAACAGCACCACAATAAAGTACTGCTCAGTAGCTTTCATTTGAATGGCTACACCATTTAGGATTTCATTCACAGACTAAAAACCTAGAACCACCTTGTACAGCATAATAAACAGCACCACAGGAAAGTACTGCTCAGTAGCTTTTATTTGAATGGTCACACTGCAATAATTCGTCCAATAGACCCATTAATAAGCATTAATAACCATTAATAACTTACACGTTAACTTGAGATTTTCAAATGATCAGTCTCGGAGCAAACAACGCTGCCTGAAAACACTCTTCAATAGCTATAATAAAAAAACCTTACCCTTAAGAATTTCATCTAGATTCCTTCTTATGAACCACTTTGTACAGCATAATTAACAGCACCACAATAAAGTACTGCTCAGTAGCTTTCATTTGAATGGCTGCACCGTTTAGGATTTCATTCACAGACTAAAAACTTAGAACCACCTTGTACAGCATAATAAACAGCACCACAGGAAAGTACTGCTCAGTAGCTTTTATTTGAATGGTCACACTGAAATAATTCGTCCAATAGACCCAAAGGTTCAAATGAATTCTCACAGCACAAAACAGGAAAAAAAAAGGCAGCCACTTAGCTGTTTAGGTTTTTTTTTTCACAGAGACAAAAGTTTGAACCAACCTCTGCAGCATAGCAAACAGCGCCTCAGGACTGCACTGCTTGATTTCTTTTATAGGCCTCTCTGCACTTTAGGATTTTATACCACCTCGCACGGCATAACAATCAGTCGTTGTACTGCAGGAAAGTACTGCTCAGTAACTTTGGGTGGAGATCCGCCGTTGACATGGACATTGAAAGAAAGCTCGAAGTGGCGAGTTACCTTTAGGGACAATCCCATGAACATAGTTTGTATTGCTTATTTAATTTCCTTTAATAAAGTAATAAGGTATAGAGTAGATTCGCACTGTTCAGTAGCTTTGATTCACATGATGCGAATCCTTTCATCTTGAGAATTCATCTACAGGCTAAAAAGTCAGAACCGCTCGATTTTATTCGAATTTTTGAGTTTCGATCAGAATTTTCCTTTTGTTTGCACCTTTTATAAGTTGGGAAACAAAAACATGTCATTGAGAACCATGAAAGTTGGTATTAGACGAACATCAAATTGTATTTTTGGTCGGTTAAGTAAAACGTTGTCCCTTTTATAGTGCACCTTTAATTAGCGTAACTGGGAAACCAACTTAGAGTCTTTCGTTTAGGCGCAGAAAGTTTTAAAACTAATTTTTGTCAGTCAAGAACCAGGCTTGTTAATGTCTCGACACTTTTGTCACTGATTATTCGCTTTCAAGGATTTCGATTTTGCTAATCTCACAGCACAGCTCATCAAATTTGCTTTAGGTTAGTGTTAAGAAGGATTAATGGGCTTTATCACGGATTTTAGTCGTTTGCAACATTCGAAGCACAGTATAGTACTAAGCAAACTTCAAGAATCACAAATTTACAATCTGCTGTAAATGATATCTCTGACTTAGCATATCATTGCATTTAGGAACGCAGTTTTGTTGCATTGTTTAATCGAGTCAGATCATTTCTATGTCCAAACTGTTGCAAGTTCTGCGTGCTGCAGCTCATTAATCCACCACTGAATTTTTCAAAGAATCAGTTAGCTTACAGGTTTCTGCAAATCGATACATTTTGTTAGTCAGCACATGTGAAAGCTTTCCTTGTTTTAAAACTTTAGAATTTTTAATTCTATCTACTTGTTTTCAATCCTTTTAACGTTTTTGCCAAATTTTTATTCATCTAAAGGGCGGTTCAAAACTCTACAATTTTCCCGCCAAAAGACTTAGAAAAAATACGGGCGCTCAAAATACGCATGCGCCGTTTTTTTTTTTTAATTTCACCCCTCCGATAACTGTCAATCTTATGCCAACAATCTTAAATAAAAGTTATTGATCTCACTTGACTGTTGAGTAAAGACATTTTTGTATCTTTTTACCCCAGTAAATAAAACAGATCATAGTTTTTATAAGTTGTGTAATGTTTATTTTCTTTCTTTCTTTTAATGTACAATAAAATTATATTTACTTTTTAAACAAGTTTGTGTAGTTTACTTGAAATATCTTAATTAGCCACTTAAAAGCGTGTTCGAAAACATTTCAAGCATCTGAAAAATGCGTTCGTCTATATACTAAGTCTTTTGGCGGGAAAATTTGAGCCAATTTGCACAGCGTTTCCCCTGGCAATACTTTTCACAAAAAATTTAAAAGATCCCGGTTGAAAAAATTTCCGCCAAAAAACCAAAATACATCACCTCGTACACGACTGTCAAATGAAAAACTTAACTAAACTGCCATGTTCCAAAATTGCCTTTCAGTCATGTATGAAGTGACGTATTTTTCTATAGGCCATGTGACAAGCTTAAACTCTGAGAAAAAATTGCGCTGAATGATTTCTTAGCTTGCTGACGCGTGAAAATCAACGTAAAATCGCCTTAAGAAATTTGCTCAGTTTTGTGCGGAGTTCAATTTGTCACAGCCTAAATAAGTTGCTACATGATGCAAAATAAAGGCAGCGAAACATAACATTGTTCCGCAATTTAAGCTTTTTTTTTTTTTTTTTCAGTAAAAAAAAAATAGAGCATAATTTTTGAGAAAATGAACACATACAATCAACTTCTTTTTGGCACTTTTTACTGCCATGCATCTTTAAACACAAAAACTCGTTCATTTGTTTATGGAATTTTTTTCGCTCCTTTCTTTTGCATCGTGTAGCAATCAGTAACTAACTGCGTAGTACAAATATCAAAAATACAATCAATGTCTGGTTCTATTATATAACTGGCTTAATTCACCCCCGTCTTTCGTTAAATGTTATCCGTCTGTTTCGAGCCTTTTCTAATCTAGACCACAACAAACTGTGAAGTAACATGCTAAAAACAAGTCCGGTCAAGAAAAATTTGGCACTGAAAAGGATTTGCTAATCTTCAAACTTTCCTGTTTTAACTCTTGAAATGAGATGATGACTAGCGAAATTTTGATACGATTAAACTTTAATAATGCGCTTTATTTGACCATCTTAAGTGAAAAAATACAATGGCAATACAATATTAAAAATGCAAGAAAATTGGCAAATAATAATCGTAATAATATATTAAAAACTATGTACATATATATATATTCGATCGCGTATTGTGTTGGCCTGGTTAATGAGGTTCGAAGAAAAACGACTATATTTGAAACTGTTTGGAAACTTAGTATCTTGTCGTTCAATTTATTTTGCCTTGTTGCAAGTTGACATTTCAATTGATGGAAAGCACGAAACTTGAATTAAATGTTCTGGTGTGACCAACAACAGCTTTGGCCAAAACATTTTAAAGAAAAGTATCCGTCATGCGAAACGAACAACTACTGTGACTTTTTGCACCTTCTTTAAACGTTTCTCTTTTTGTGGGAATGAATATGCGAATGATCATCGCAGTTATGAACACTGCTAAAGGAGTAGTGAAAATAAAGCCTGAAAAAAGTGTTTTTATCACATAGGTTCCTGCAGTACTTTTCCATAGTTGTTATTGGTAGCAACTGACCGAAGCAGTCATCTTATGAAAGGATGACAGTTTCTCGAAACAACACAATCGATGATGAGCGAATACGTTACTGATCATCAAAATGAATTTTGCCAATTCTAAGTTGACACAGATTTGTTTTAGACGTCTCAGTGGAAAATCCTTCAACGTTTGAATTTAAGAGAACTTTGAATTGCAGCAAATTCACTGAATACACCAGCTTTTAAATGCTTTATAAATGGTGCTAAAACATGACCTGAATTTCGAGTGCAGTGATAAGCAAATGGAATTAAAAGAGCAAAAATTAATCTCGAACGGTAGAGAAAAATTCTAAAGTAAATAAGAAAAATGATTTCACGCCTTCAGTGTTTGTTGTGGTCATTGCAGTCTCGTACCGATGTTTTCACATTTCTACCGCCTCCCCAAAACACCCTCAGAACCAGACATTGGTGCTGATAACTGTACTTTACTGTTAAGAGAACAGAACAGAGCCACTTAAAGGATCTCTAAATTTTAGCGAATGCGCAGCAGAGAATTTTTATTCTTTGTTTCGCAAAAACTCAACTTTGAACTCAATAAATCAAAATAAATTAATGAGCGAGAGAACCTACTGTGTGTGTATTCCCAGTATATGTTAGCCTTTGAAGACCGATTTTCAACTCTGAAAATCCCAGTTATAGGTATGAGGGCGAGAGAGGCTTAATCATGCATAAAATCGAAGTGAATGTTGAGATCGAAAATTTCCATGTGGTTGTAATGTGATAAGTGAGCGTTTTGTCTGTTTTGTAATTCATTTTCTGAGTTAAGTGGCTCATAACCAATTTGATTTGTTTTTGTTTGCTCCCTGTTTTGCGGAACGTTATATCGTGATGTTTAATATTGAACAATTGTGCAAATCTCTGACCACTCAATGCAGTTAGTTTTCATTTTGTGGTGCTGTTTATTATGCTGTACAAGGTGGTTCTACGTTTTGAGTCTGTGGATGAAATCCTAAAGTGTGACCATTCAAATGAAAGCTACTGAGCAGTACTTTTCTGTGGTGCTGTTTATATGCTCTACAAGGTGGGTCTAACTTTTGAGTCTGTGGATGAAATCCTGCAGTGTGACCATTCAAATGTAAGCTACTAAGTGGTACTTCCCTGTGGTGCTGTTTATTGTGCTGTACAAGGTAGTTCTACCTTTTGAGTCTGCCGGTTGAAATCCTAAATTGTGATCAGTCAAATGACAGTTACTGTGCAGTACTTTCCTGTGGTGCTGTTTATTACGCTGTACAAGGTGGCTCTAACTTTCGAGTCCGCGGACGAAATCTTAAAGTGTGACCATTCAAATGAAAGCTACTGTGCAGTACTTTCCTGTGGTGCTGTTTATTACGCTGTACAAGGTGGCTCTAACTTTCGAGTCCGCGGACGAAATCTTAAAGTGTGACCATTCAAATGAAAGCTACTGAGCAGTACTTTCCTGTGGTGCTGTTTATTACGCTGTACAAGGTGGCTCTAACTTTCGAGTCCGCGGACGAAATCTTAAAGTGTGACCATTCAAATGAAAGCTACTGAGCAGTACTTTCCTGTGGTGCTGTTTATTATGCTGTAGAAGGTGGTTCTAACTTTCGAGTCCGCGGACGAAATCTTAAAGTGTGACCATTCAAATGAAAGCTACCGAGACCTTGCCATACTGATAAATTCGTGTGCTATTTTCGTCGGTAGAAACAGACTACGACCTCTTTGTACTTTCCTGTGGAGTCTGTTTATGAAATCCTAGAGTGTGACCATTGAATTGAACTGAGGCCTTTGTAGCATTACCTGCCTGTGGTGCTGCTTTTCTGTGTTCCTGTACAATACGGTTCAGTTCAATGTGTGAATGTGTGGATGAATTCCTAAAATGTGACTATTCAAACTTAGCTATGGTTTTCCGCGTGTGGTACGATTATTTGTACTGATGACTATATCCCGATTTTAGTCCAGTTTGGGGAAAAGAACAGCCGACTAAATGGCCTATTTGGCGCAATAAATTTCTAGTAAATAGGCCAAAATGATGTTTTTACATTTAAGATCCTTCAAGTGAACTTTTGTTCTATTTTCAATAACCGATTAATTGTTCAGCGTTAAAGTAGCACTGTGCAGTATTTAATGCCTTCCAATTTTGAATTTACCTTTTGGAATATTTAAAATCCTCAGACAACTAGAGCCAATGTGAATTTGTTCACTTGTAATATTAATTGCCTCTGCTTCAATATTGTTTTCAAAACTAAAGACTGGTGATTTCACAACCAATGCAATATTTTCGGTCTTTTCTATAAAAAATCCTGTGGTAAGCAACCACGTTAGTTTTTAAAACGAAACAGTGCTACTTTAAAACTCAACAACAATATAATGGAACTTAGAGCGATCGGAAACTACAGCACTTACGTATTTTGGAAAGCTTTTAAAAATCAATAAAGCCAAACTTCTTTTCATTTTCCCGTCAGAATAAAAGGCGATATTGTGCGATACACATCGAAGAATGAGTACTGTGATCTGATCGCTCAAAGTCTAAAGTAGAAAGTTTCGAGAAAGGTGGTGGATAGTAATTTGCACTCATAACAGTTTGCAAAATGTTGCCGGCCAGTTTTAAAGGCGCGCATTTGTTCGGCGAGCAGAGTGTATCAGCGCAAATTAATCCTCAAACCCACGCGCTGTTCAAAACTCAATTTAGCGACACGTAATTCGCGATACTTTGATTTTATTTGTTGTGAAATTGAAAGCTCTCAACTCCTTCCTAATAAATAATATTTGTTTTCTATGCGACTGTTTATAGGTATACGTGAATGTACGAGTATCAAATACTATCCACCACTTTTAACGAAAATACCTCCGAGGCATTATTACACTAAATACTAATTCTTATCTTGTGTCGTTTCCTCCAATGCTTGTTCAGTAATCCACTGCGGAATTTCTTTAGCAATCCATCGTCGACTCTTCACGCTCGACATACGTAACCTCAATCTGTAAATGAAACGAAAAGATGTAGACTTAGCAACAATCGTTAAAGCTCAGTCAGATATCAGCTAACTAAAACCAAAGTGCTTGCGGGTTTCAAATGTAGAGTGTATCCCTATTGCACGATAAACCTGAATTCAGAACGTTCACTATAAGTTTTGCCTTTCATCTCCGTTTTATTTCAAAGAAAATTTGTATACAGGTTTATATCGCCGTTGGTGGAGACTTGTAAGCCAGGAGTAATACCAAACCTTGAGCACGTGTTAAACCGCCATCGATCTTGAACCATTTTGAAACTACTTTTAGTTAAGTTTGTACAAAACTCCGAAAACAACTGTAACTTACCTTCGGTTTGAAATAAATTAAGTAGAACTGTTGGTTGAATCGTTTCTTCAGTTCCTTCGTGATGGACACAGTAAAAAAATCCCTCATTAATTCATCACGACCCTCACTCGACGACGACGTTAGCAAAATGTTTGGCTTGAAGCAAATGCTAGAATTTTGTCATGAATATGGATTACGATTTTGGAGCCAATGACGGGCCATTGCGTCACACATTTCTGCACGGGCTTCACTTTGCATGCTTTTATTCCTACTTAAGAACGTTTGTTTTGTTTCTTGTTTGAAATAATAATTTATTCTCGTAAAATATTTGACTTTCCTTCATGTAAAAACCCCAGATTCCTCACCGTTCAAGGAACTCATTTTGTTCAGCATTGTTGCTGTATTTTGATTTAGATTGGAAGCGTTATATCTTTGGAAAACAAAACATTTTTTCGTATTTGTACAGAGTGTATGAAATATTCAATTCAAAAAAGTGAGTTCTAAGTACGAGATTACAGTCAAGACTCTACAACGGCCACATTTTTAGTCCGGGCGGGCATTCACTCTTGTTGTTTTACTCTCATATTGTAAAGCGCCTAGAACAGCTAAAGATATAGACGCTATAGAAATAAAGATCATCATCATCATCATCATCATCATCATCATCATCATTATCATCATCATCATCATCTACAACGGCTACCTCTCCACAAAGCATCGGCCAGTAAAGCGTGCCCCAGCCGGCCAAATCAACCAGGAATCAAATAACCTGCGTTTTCATTCATGTGACTCCTAGCCATATTGGTTTACTGAAATTAATAAACTCAATTGGCAGTGGTTTCGCATGAAGGTTCACGTAGATATCACACAGAAAGCACACAAGAAAGTAATGGGCAAAATTCTGGTGGCAGGGAAGCGCTTAAATCTAGGGGTAAGGGGACCAGGGAAGGAGCCCTCCTGGGGGAGACAAGATCGAGTGGTACCGGGGGTAGCCACCCTGGACAGTAGTCCTGATCAGTTTGCGGGGTTGAGGCCCATATTCCCCAGTACAGGAACTAAGGGGAACCAGGAGGGATGGCCCTCCTGGGTGGAGTACAGATCAGGTGGGACCGGGGGTCCACACCCTGAAGTGGATATTTTTCCGGACCTGTCTCCAAGGGCTAAGCCTAAGTTACAGTAGACTTTGAAAAAGGAGAAGGATACATAGTTACTGTCCATTGTTCTTTCTTGTACTTTGGACAAGTATCTACAGTTACTTAGTACAAAAGCTAATTCAAATATTGAACATTGTGTGACCAGAGAACAGAAACATGATTATTGCTAATATGACAATCTGTGTGCATTCATAGGGCATAATCTCAGGTTTATTAACATCAGTCTATGCTACCATAAACTTGAACCAAAAGAAAGTATTTGCATTAAAAATAGGGTTCAGTTCCCAGAGGTTAGTTTGGGACACCAATATGGCCGCCGTTTCTTTGTTTTGGAACACCAACATTTATTTATTTACTTATTTGTTTATTTATTTATTCATTTTTGGCCTACAGCAATAAAATGTCACAACACCTGATCAGTACCGCGCATTGTCGGGCTGTGCAATATCATTCGACGAGAGGAAAAATACACTGCCTGCAGTACTATAAAAGCGAAGTATGTACAAACTAATGTATCCTCCCCCACAAAAAAAATGGTGTCATATTACACCCCTGCCTCTTCATAACGATAACGGCCACCCGGCTCTCTACAATTAACGACCACTTACCTCTCTCCTGAACAGGTGTCTGGTGTGGAGACGTTCGACTGTGTATGGAAACATGATAAAATATTTTAATTACAAAAACTTGTCGTACAACTCCTGTTTTCACAATTCTTTTACGAACAAGAACGAATTGTTTCTTTCAATTTTCTTTATATCCAGTTTTTTTTTTCCGATTCAGTACTTAGGTTTGCCAAGTCAGGCACCGCGCAGGGGGAGGGACAGTACAATGTCTCGAGGGCAATCGTATGTTGAGTTGAGCTTTGTGGATACGTTACTAATTGCCAGTTATGATTAGTTAAAAAGGTAATTAAATTCTTGTTTTAAAACACCGCTTTTTGTTGCTGAAAGTATATTCTTCACCACACCATGTTAGTTTTAAATACATTTCTAGCCATTTCAGAGGGCTTTAATTTTAAAATTTTCCGGGGGAGCTTGCCCTCGGACTCCCCGAGTTGACTCACGCTAACGCTTTCTTAGTGAGGCCCCCCCCCCCCCCCCCCCCCCCCCACAGAAAAAGTTAAGAGTTCACAATATGAAAACTCCACACCCAGGACTTATGATAGAAGAATATCACTAAAATCCAGCTCGCCCAACAAAATATACAACACAGCTTAAATCCTTGGCAAGACTAAAACATTTTACTTGGAGGTTCACGAATTTAATGTTAAACATGGCAAATTTTCTTGCGAAATGTTATGGTACACCTACGTGTTCTTATCTCGTCAGCGGGTGTTTTCCTTTCAATACCGCCCAACAGGAATATGACTTAGGCCCTAAACTGAAATTAAGTTCATTCGAGCACTCTTGACTCTGAACATGCCTGCGCAGATTAGACACATTTTGTCTGAGAAATGTATACATCGTATTTAATATATTGCTCATATCGTATACTTTTACATTAAAAGAAAAACAATGGAAGGAGACGAAAATTATTACTTCTGTTTCGCTGTTTTGTTTTTTTTTTTTTTTTTCAATCTAAAGAATCTGTGGACTCGATAGTCATAAATCGAAAATTTTATGTTATAAAACTGTGGTAGTATTAAGACAAACACAGGCCAAAGCTCTTATTTTTTAACACGAAAAGATACTGACAGGCTTTGTCTTCTCATATTAATTGCGTACATGCCAGTTTTCGAAAACAAAGTCTAGTTTCCTTGTGAGACTAGTGATCCATCTAAAGAATCTTGTGTGACTCGCAACCATCTGCAGTTTGACCCGGAGTCAGTAAAAGGTTTAAGCTTGATTATTTCAGTAGATGTATAGTTTCATGCCTCGTTCATACTTGGTTCACACCCGGTTCTTTCCAAGCAGTATGCCTTTGATACAATCCTCCATTTGATCTAAAACTGGATTTCCCCGCTGAATTTTTCCACCAGAAATATGAAATATTTTTTTCTCATCGAACCCGGCTGGGAGCCAATCGTTCTTATTTCTTTCCAAGAAGAAAACTACGACAAGTCTGTCGTGGTTTGCCGTAAACATTTCTCGTATCATACCACCGTCGAACAATACAAATTCATCTTCAGTTTCTTGTTCGTTGTTTTGTATCATGGACGATGCTCTGCATGACCCTACCAACACGACACACTCGCTGTCCGCAAGCTCATCTTTCACATCCTGATCCTCAGCTAAAATGTCTGCGATGTTCCTTAAGTCTGCTACAGCTCGTAACCTCCCCTGTAGATAATCCTTCAATTGTTCAGCTTTAGTTCCGTCGCTGCCGCTGTAAAGAAACGTAACATATTTCATTTTCGTCCCGTATTTGCATGCAACATGTATGTTAGTCCAACAGACTGAGTTAAACACGCGAGCGGAGTTGAATCAATGTCCTTCCGAAGTGCTTGAAATACGAGTTTACACGGGCATAAACAACATAACTATTTTGTGTGAAAACACCAGAAACTAAAGATCAAGTCGATTAAAATAATCGCTTTCAAACTCGCATCTCAGTCGAACACACATAACGAAGAGAAATATTCTGTTCTGCCAATGTTCCTTCGGATTAAGATGTGATCGGAAACATCACCACTCTAATTATTCGAGTTAGACTCCTTTGAATTATAATCAAAGAGTTGATGATAACTCTCTGACCATTGGCCAATAGAAAGAGGCGAATAGTGTTTTGTGCATAATTAAAATATGAGCAGCTGTTCTCCACTCAACATAATTTATTCAGCCACAAAGTTCGTCCCGGGGCGCGTTCGATTGACCCTATTCCGGAATAAGAATACGTGGATTGATGATTAAAACTGTACGTTTGGCGCCTTTCGAAGCAGCAAGGATAATAAAAATATGTTTAAAATAGCATTTTAGCGGATGTTTCACAATTTTAATGTGAATCTCCGTAAAAACGAAGGATTTTTAACTTGTATTCCATGTATTCTTATTCCGGAATACGGTCAATCGAACGCACCCCCAGTCTACAGTGGAATACCGTTTATGCGACCACCTTCGGGCCATTCAAATTTGGTCGTATTAACGAAGTAGGGTCAAATTATGGTGCAAAATGCTTTTAAACTACATTCTACTACATGTATACTTTTAATCCGATATAAATCAACCTTTTTGCAGTTAATTAACAACCGCAATTCAATGCAACTGCATAATGTAACAGTAAACGAAACCGAGTAATGAGAAAAACACTGACTTCTTTCAGTTCCTTGTTATGAAAGGAAAGGGCTTGTGAAATTTCTCGAAGAGCCGTTTTCTATATTGTAGCTTACAACATTTTCACACAGTTTCACAGCCACAGTGGAAGGCAGCAGAAACAAAAAGGCAAATTAACTTTGAGAGCCTCGAAATGCTGCAAAGTGAAGTCTTTCAGATCTTTTGTATTATTTATTTGTGCATCCTTTTTACTGAACACTGCAATTTACCGGATGTCATGCTAACCACTAACACCTTACCTAGTAATGCGTTATTGTTTGTCAGATTGTGTCTGTGTCAGCAGCCCCACCAAGCATTTTGACTGGTCGTATTAACGGGGTAATTTTATAAAGAAAATAACGACAGAGGATTCCAATAGGTGGTCGCTGGTCGTAATAACGGGGTGGTCGGATTAACGGGGTTTTCAGATAAGAAAATGAGTGGGATTTTGTCCTCGTTAAACAAAGATGTGAAACGCTTTTTCACCGTTTTCAACTAAGTTTAGCACCCAGATTAGCTATCGCAATTTTCGTCCCTTTTATTGTTATTTTCGTCCCGTTGACCTAAATTTAAGCCTCAGAATAAAATACATTTTGCTTTCCCATTGAAAGTTGAACTTTCCAAGCACGAGAAACGAAGCGATACCTTCTTTTTCTCATTTTGGAGCTCATTGTTTTAACCTGCCTCTCACGCTCTCTGAAAGGAAACTCGTAGTCTGACACTTCTGTTTTTGTTGTTGTTGTTGTTTTTTAATTTCCCTGTTCTAAGATTCCATTCCAAATTTTCCAGGATGACACGGTTGATCCCAGGCTGCAACCGCATTGTTTACTTCGACTCCCAATGGCTTCTAGTGGAAGAGTATCTGAACGAAAGCATTGGGTGGATTACTGCTTCAAAGTCATCATTATCGGCGATTACAAAGTCGGAAAGACATCCTTGTTATGTAAATACACCGATCGAGAATTACCAAGGCCCGGCAGCTCAATGAGCGTGGATTTTCGAGTGAAAACTCTTCATAGGGGAGACAAGAAAGTCAAGCTACAAATCTGGGATTTTGCCGGACAAGAAAGATTTCGCACTGCGGTGGCCAGCTATTTTCGCGGAGCACTAGGTGTTCTTTTGGTGTATGATGTCACGAATAGACAGTCTTTTCAAAACATAGGTTACTGGTGAGTTCAATTGAAGTGGATTTTTTTCGCACAATTAGAAAATCCATTTAGTTTCGACACGTCGCTCTATTTCCGGCCGCGAGTTTCGAACCTGGTTTGACTCGTGTTGATCACGTTATCAAAAGTTAAAAGGAAAAAATTAAACATGGAAAGATCTATTGCGAAGGAAAGCAAACTCACAGGGTATACAACTATCTGCTGACCCTAGGGGTAGAGCTGTATGATTTTTAAGCTGTTTAAAAATGGCATACAGTTTTAACTATTTTAATCAAAGTTCAAATAAGTATGGAGTCTGTAAATTACCTTTGTTCATCTGAAATAGTGTCAGAATTAGTACACCCCTACCAAACACAATTCCTAGGGGTACCCCCTACCCACCCCTGGGGCAAGGCAGAGGAGAACTATTGGTCAGTGTTTAATGAATTGTACATGTACACCAAATTCATAATGTGATAAATTTGAGTGCCAGCAAATTGAACTTAGACTCAAGTTCAGCTTCAGCCCCTCAGAAAAGAGTTGAAGTTAACAATAAGAGGAGACATCAAACATGTCACACGTTCGTTCACAGGCATGAAGAGATGAAGAGGTCCTGTGAACCTCCAGTATGGAGTCTGTCAATTACCTTTCTTCATCTGAAATAGTGTCAGAATTAGTACACCCCCACCAAACACAATTCCAAGGGGTACCCCCTACCCGCCCCTGGGGCAAGGCAGAGGAGAACTATTGGTCAGTGTTTAATGAATTGCACATATACACCAAATTCATAATGTGATAAATTTGAGTGCAAGCAAATTGAACTTATACTCAAGTCCAGCTTCAGCCCCTCAGAAAAGAGTTGAAGTTAACAATAAGAGGAGACATCAAACATGTCACACGTTCGTTCACAGGCATGAAGAGATGAAGAGGTCCTGTGAACCAAATGCCAAGGGCATCCTTGTGGGAAACCAGTGTCACTTGTCACATAAAAGAGAAGTGCAAACAGAGGATGGAAGACAGCTTGCAAACCACCTACAACTACCCTTCTATGAAACTAGCACTACTAAAGACATCAACATAAATGAGTGTTTTGATGAACTTGTCGATTCTCTTCTGGAAGAAATAGAAAGAACAAAGCAGATAAGAGAACTGACTACACTAGTGCTGCCGGTCAGTGGGCAGGAATCTAGGTCAACGGATGCATGCTCATGTTTGTTACTGTGATCATAAGTGCATTCAACATGCTGTATTTCCTTGAGCACCCATGCTGTAACAAGCACCCTCCCCCAAATAAGCACCCACTCCCTCGGCCAAAATAGCAAATAAGCACCCCACCTCCTTCTCTCCCACTCACCTTCTTAAATAGTAGGGATAAAAAAGGAAAACTCCATTGCTATTGTCTCTTTATTTATGATCTTAGCTTCAACCACACTGGCATCAGTACATGTAGGAAAACGATATTTCGTGTTAAGTCACTTCCAGTTATTTCTATATCCGTATGGTTGCTGAAATTTTAAATTAGCACCCAGGCACTTTTCAAGGCAATACGGTATACAGGGGACATAGTGGACAGGCTTGGAATATATGTTTTTGTGCAAAATTTGGTGCAAAAAGTATTACAACAGCTTAAATTACACAGATTTATAGTCTCCCTCACAGCCGTTTTTAGTATCGTCATGAGGAGTGTTGCATGATGATACTAAAAACGGCTGCGAGGGAGACTAACAGATTTAGGGCTGTGAAAACTTTTTGAAGTGAAAAGGAAGTTGTAAATAGTAGCAGGGATTCAATCTATGTTAAAAGGCTACTTTTCTATAAAATTCGCAGGGAATATATATATATATATCAAAATAATAAGGAAAACAGCAGACCCTAACCTTTAATAAGTCATGTACACATTTGAACTCTGAACTTCAAAACCATATTCACAGTTTGTATTTTTCCTGCTGTCATCGATAATAATTTATTACATGGACAACCAACAGACTACAACAATGCAGAAAGCAGCAGTGTATTGAATTCTGCCAATCATGGCAAATGAACTTGATGTGTAAGGTCTCCAAATGATTGACAGCAGTGGAAATGTAACAGTTTGTGGACGCATGAACTTCAGAGTATTCATTTTACCAAAGATGTCGTGAAGTGTAAAATTTTCAGTGACTGTATATTAAAATGTATTGAAGAGTTTAAGTGTAAGTGTACATTTAACAAGGTTATTTTATTAAACATAATCAATTTTATAGTAACATGCTAGACTATTTTAGTCCATCCTAGTTTTTCAAACAGAGAACTTGACCATAGGGGTAAGGGGGAATGGATGGGGAACTTATGCATGTCATCAGCTTCCTCGTGGGGTCAACCCCCAGGCTAACCAGGGGGATTGTAAAGTCACTCAAGCTGGAATTTCCCCAGGGGGGTGGGGAATCTTGCAAGACAAAGTCCCCTGGGTGAGGTGTCTCTCAACAGAAAATCCCCGACATCTTTTACAAACTTATGAATTCCCACACCCCCATATCCATCTCCTTACATTCTCCCACATATCTCCCTGGTTGCCCTGGGGGTCAACCCCATAGGGGAGCCAATGATATGTACATTATTCAACTCAAAAGAAGCAGAATGCTTCAGAGGTGCCTGGAAATGATATGCAGCTCTCATAAAAGAGCAAGCACTGAACTGTGGTCAGACAAAAAATAAGAGAAGTCTGTTAAGGATAAGGCTTTTACTTTGAGAGAAACAAGCACTGGGGTGAAGGGATTAAAGTAAGTGCTCTCTCCCAGCCCCCCTCCCCCCAGCAGCCCAGCCACTAACCATTAGATGACCAAACCAGAGAACAAAGGAGAAACAACTTGTATTTCTTTGGTCAGCAGTTGGTTTTTGATAGAGGCTCTGGAATCACACACTTTTATTTGTGCGAGTGCATGATTAAAGAGGTTTGATGCATATTAGAGATTCCCCTGTGCAAAGTGTGTGCAGGCAAAAAGTCCCTTTGAGCCTCTGTGGAGGAGAGAAGACATCACTTTCAAATAGCATCATTCTGTGCTAGCACATGCTCTTGCTTCTGTGCACATTGTATTCCTTTATTTTTTAGCGACAATATGTATCCCATGTGATCAGGCAAGGAAAGAACCTCGCGTGAAAAAGGGAAGAACTTTTGCAGTCACCGCAGTGAAAGAGTGGAACAAGCTCCCTACTAACATTAGATCTAGTCAGAATGTTAATCTTTTTAAGAAAAATTATGTGAATTATCTCAAAGAATCATACATAGGTCTCAACCATTTCTCTATTTCTTAAGTTAAACTCTATTTTAGTATTTTAGTCATTAGTCATTTATTACATTTTATGTATAGTATAATGAGAGCCACTAGTTTATCAGTTTTAACTGTGAAGTGTTTTTACACTCGTTAAATAAAGTTATCATCATCATGAACCTTCCTCATGTTAACTATAGAGCTAGTTTTGAAAAAAATTGCTCTAAAAGCATTTAATTTTAATAAGACAGTTTCAATCTTAAATTTTTTCTTTACTTATTTGAAAAGTAGGGTACCTAGTAGAGGTAGCCAGTGGGCTGATGTGGACCTGCTGTGTGAGGTCAGACCACAACAACAGGAACTAAGTTCCTTTCTCTTCTTGATCAGTGTGTGGGTTCATTTATGTCTCCTTCCAATTTTACATGTGGAGGTGTAGGTGATCAGGCCCACAGGTTAACATCACTTCCAATGATGTAATCAATAATTATGCACTGTTGTAAAATTCATCAATAATTCATAAGACTAACGACCAATCTACGGGTAGTATTTGAGTCACGTGTAAACCTCTCTAAACCCCAATAAAAATCATTAACTTTCATAAAAGTGTCCTGCTCCGCTAATTAGTATGCATTAACTTTGATACAGATCTCTACTGATTAACATTACGAACACGACAAACACAATCTATTGTTTCATTTCACAAGTAACCTAAAATATTCACGTCCGACCTTTATGGGCTTTAAAACGGCGAGCCGCAGGTGAGCCATTTTAAATGCCCATAAAGGTCTCCCACTCATATTTTATGTATTACATAGCAGCTGCCAGGTGCCTTTACAGGCTGACATCCAATCTCACCCCATAGAACAATTGTAAACTGTCATGAAAAAATGTGATATGTGTGGCAGATAAATCTGTTACCATCTATAAATCTGTTACCATCAACTGAACTGAAGCAGATGTTGAGCACAGGGCCACCATGATCTCACCAGTTTTATTTTAAAATACCGGTTTGATTTTCATCACTTTAAATAAGTACAGTAACAACAAACGAGTAAAGTTCAAACTCTCTTTAATTTTGCATTAAATTAATACCAAGAAATCTATTATAAACTGTGTTGTTTGTTTTTAAATTACATAGTCTGTACTTTCAATGCATCATCTAACAGTCAAATTTACACTTCAATATTTGTTTTTTTGTTAAATACGTCACCTTGACGACAATTTTTCATTATATTGAAGATCATAAAAGTTGTTGAGAGAATCACCAGTAACAGTTGACATTTTTGTCGGGGAGCTTTGAAACCATGATAGCAGCTTTAGAGTGAAATTCTGTCACAAAACAAAGAGGTTTTTGTGCAGTGCAATCATGGCTGACTGTACAAATACAATACATTTCTTGGTGCAGGTCTTTCCCATCCTCTGTGCAATTAAAATAAAAAATGACTTAAACAGATTTTGGAGAACCTATATGTCCAAATATCAATATATCTTCCCATAATAGTGAACTAGCAAGCCATGCCCATGAATTCAACTCATTGATAATTTAATCATGCAAGTCAAATAGCGATCATACTAGTCTAAACAATTTTGGTCTCTAATTCAGTTAATCCAAAAGAAGCCTATGAAGCCTTTGCACAGGAATAAATATGCATAGCACAATCAAGATACCCCAGGGCTTTGTTCAATAATATTCTTCTTGCCCAACAGAAAACAACATAAAATTCCCAATGTAAATGCATGTTCCTACCCCCTCCCCCCCACTTCCTCCCCTCCCCCCCACTTCCTCCCCTCCCCCACTTTCCCCCAACCCAAAAGTAAAGACATTTCCCTAATATCCTTATTCATTTTTTCGTGCTCTGCTACCATGCAGTAGCAAATTACCTAACAAAAATTAACAACCTTATAATGGCATCATTGAATAGCAATATGGAAGTCACACCGCCACAATGTAAAAGCAAAATTCCTTTCAACTGAAGTCATTTTCAAACCGTTCGGGGACATACGTGCACTATGGTGATGTAAAGACACCACAGAAGGGAATCTTTCATTAGACTAGTAAAATAGTAAAACTAGCATAAATTTTACAGTTCTCAATTAAAAATCTGACCACCATTCCCAAGTAATCCCATTTTTATCGCATGGCAATAAATCATCATTAACTTGATTTTCTCTGGACTTAACTAGATTCAAGAAAGTCAGGTAGCCTTACAACAGATGCCAAGAAGTTAAGAAACAACACAATCACCAACAGTTCCTGGAGAGTTGTCGTGATGATCAGTGGACGAGTTCTAAAATTGTCACAAGTGATCCTAATTGTAAATCTCTGGGCACAAGCTCCAATCTTTTCTTTCCTTAGCTTCCCAGTAACCTCCTTTGTAAACATGTAAATTTGAATTAGTCACTTCATCAAACACATTCTCAAACCAAGCAGGTTTGTATCCTTCATAAACTTTTCCCTCCGTTTGGGCTTCTGCAGCATCAGCTTCACGTTTACGTCTCCTTGTTCTTTGCATCTCTTCCAGTTTTTGTTTCTCTTGGTTAGCCTCATCCCACAAACAGTTTTCCATCAGACGCTGGTCAGGTCTTCTCCTTGAGTCTGTTGGGGCCACCATTTCGTCTGTTTGGTTCAAGGCAAGGGCAAACTCCGTGAAGTAATACATTTTCTCACAGCCAGGCCTGGAAGAAACCATATGAACGTTAAGCTACATTCTCACTAAACATTAATCCGCATGTGTACTCATTTACAAAAAACTATATCAATCAGGATTTTCCTATGGTGCTATAAACATTGTGTCCATTAAAGATGGTTCTAGCATGTACCTCAGGTCTGTGGTTTAAAGTTGTTCAAATGGGACCACTAATAAGTATGCCTAACAAAGTGACTCTACCTTTTAGAGTCTGAGGATGAAAAATTAATCTTAAAAGTGTTAGCCACTTTAGAAACTGAAAGCTGTGAGCAGTAGTTTTCTGTGGTTTTGTTTATCATGCAATAAGGTGGCTTTTTACACTTTCGTTGAAATCTTCAAGTGCGATCATTGAAATAAAAGTTATTAGCCGCAATTATTCACTCAAAAGAGTGCCTCCCCCAAATGAGTACCGCACTTGAATAAGCACCGCACTTCTCAACAATGATGCAGTGCTTATTAGGAACAATCAGGTTCTAGAGTAGCACTTATTTGAAGTGTTGTTTTAACACTCTTCAAATTTCAATATTTTACATTCTTTGTTATTGTTATTGATTTGGATCTCAAAAGAATCATCGGTATACACCGTTTATTAACTTTTGTTATTTTGTTGCTGTGCTATCGTTGAAAATTTGAACAAAAGTTAAGAAAAAATGGAAAATGCAAAAATGGAAAGAAAGATTACTTAGTTACTTATTTATATGCATATGAAAAGTTTTAAATAAGCCCTGCCCCTGAAAATACACCGCCCTCAAATAAGCACCACATCAGTGAGTAAGCGCCGATGTGCTCTTTCAAGTAAATACAGTAGGTGAACCTTAACTTCTAACATTGTGCAGAAATGCAACTCATCACCATCATTAATTTTCTATTATTTTATAATTTATTCATTTATTTGTTTATTTTTGCTTCCTTAGGGCAGAAGAATTTCTGATCCCATCAAACTTACAGTGTAGGATTTGTCTTCCATAGTGAGACAGGAGGCATGGTTTGGGCTTGGCTCTTATGAGGGGTGGATGGGGCTGTTTAATAGCAGAGGAAGGAGATCTTGTGTACACAACTTTAGCTCCGTCAATCTTGTTATCCCAAGTTCCAGAGAGCACATATCTAACAACCTTGTGACAATCTGTACTACTACTCTGTCACCTGAAACACAAAGTATTGTACACTTTACTCAACAGGTGTTCCTGTACACAGAGCTGATTCGCAAAATCTGCATAAAAAGAAGTCACAAAATTTGCAAATCATAGCCCCCTGTAAGCCCTGAAATCTGATTAGCTGTCAGGTGTTTGCCAACTTTCAATATTTTTTGGTAATTAACACCTGCGTCGCAAATGGAAGTTGGTTGCTCAGGAACCTGGATGCTGGTACCACCAACCCAAAGCCAGGTTGGTAGAACACCCCATAAGCCTTCCCTACCCACAACCCAGCCACAAGCCCCAACTACCACACCCAACCCCTCCAAGACCAAGTATTTAATTAGCAAAACATCACTGGCTTCTTTTCTTGCACATTTGAACAGATACAAAAGAAATAAGTCAAGGATGGGCTACTTGTTTGAGTAGGTTCCTCAAGTTTTTGTGGGCTAATAGGCCTTTTGCAACAGTTGGTCACATGACCACTTATCGCAACAAAACTCTCAGCTGCACAGCTATGGTTTCCAGAAATGGAAAGAGCGTATTTAAGTTAGCAAGAAAAACCAATTTTCAGGCCAATGTTGTACAATAGCGAGAATTTATAAAGGTTTAAATATGTAAGAAAATAGAAGGACTACGTGTGAGAAGGCCTTGGTCAAAAAAATAGGTGTAGCAGTACATGAGCTAATGACAATGCTACTTCTATTATTATCCA
>JAEMWC010000736.1:0-42500 GCA_016490735.1 Pachyseris speciosa
AAAAACACGCGCGGCGTTATCACACTGTGACTCAATTTGACCACAAAAAGCTAGGGTTGGCTATACCCGTGACCTAAGTCCGATGCACAGGATCACTAACATTCATGTCGCACTGCATTGTGGGAGACGACTCAAAAACACGCGGCGTTATCACACTGTGACTCAATTTGACCACAAAAAGCTAGGGTTGGCTATACCCGTGACCTAAGTCCGATGCACAGGATCACTAACATTCATGTCGCACTGCATTGTGGGAGACGACTCAAAAACACGCGGCGTTATCACACTGTGACTCAATTTGACCACAAAAAGCTAGGGTTGGCTATACCCGTGACCTAAGTCCGATGCACAGGATCACTAACATTCATGTCGCACTGCATTGTGGGAGACGACTCAAAAACACGCGGCGTTATCACACTGTGACTCAATTTGACCACAAAAAGCTAGGGTTGGCTATACCCGTGACCTAAGTCCGATGCACAGGATCACTAACATTCATGTCGCACTGCATTGTGGGAGACGACTCAAAAACACGCGGCGTTATCACACTGTGACTCAATTTGACCACAAAAAGCTAGGGTTGGCTATACCCGTGACCTAAGTCCGATGCACAGGATCACTAACATTCATGTCGCACTGCATTGTGGGAGACGACTCAAAAACACGCGGCGTTATCACACTGTGACTCAATTTGACCACAAAAAGCTAGGGTTGGCTATACCCGTGACCTAAGTCCGATGCACAGGATCACTAACATTCATGTCGCACTGCATTGTGGGAGACGACTCAAAAACACGCGGCGTTATCACACTGTGACTCAATTTGACCACAAAAAGCTAGGGTTGGCTATACCCGTGACCTAAGTCCGATGCACAGGATCACTAACATTCATGTCGCACTGCATTGTGGGAGACGACTCAAAAACACGCGGCGTTATCACACTGTGACTCAATTTGACCACAAAAAGCTAGGGTTGGCTATACCCGTGACCTAAGTCCGATGCACAGGATCACTAACATTCATGTCGCACTGCATTGTGGGAGACGACTCAAAAACACGCGGCGTTATCACACTGTGACTCAATTTGACCACAAAAAGCTAGGGTTGGCTATACCCGTGACCTAAGTCCGATGCACAGGATCACTAACATTCATGTCGCACTGCATTGTGGGAGACGACTCAAAAACACGCGGCGTTATCACACTGTGACTCAATTTGACCACAAAAAGCTAGGGTTGGCTATACCCGTGACCTAAGTCCGATGCACAGGATCACTAACATTCATGTCGCACTGCATTGTGGGAGACGACTCAAAAACACGCGGCGTTATCACACTGTGACTCAATTTGACCACAAAAAGCTAGGGTTGGCTATACCCGTGACCTAAGTCCGATGCACAGGATCACTAACATTCATGTCGCACTGCATTGTGGGAGACGACTCAAAAACACGCGGCGTTATCACACTGTGACTCAATTTGACCACAAAAAGCTAGGGTTGGCTATACCCGTGACCTAAGTCCGATGCACAGGATCACTAACATTCATGTCGCACTGCATTGTGGGAGACGACTCAAAAACACGCGGCGTTATCACACTGTGACTCAATTTGACCACAAAAAGCTAGGGTTGGCTATACCCGTGACCTAAGTCCGATGCACAGGATCACTAACATTCATGTCGCACTGCATTGTGGGAGACGACTCAAAAACACGCGGCGTTATCACACTGTGACTCAATTTGACCACAAAAAGCTAGGGTTGGCTATACCCGTGACCTAAGTCCGATGCACAGGATCACTAACATTCATGTCGCACTGCATTGTGGGAGACGACTCAAAAACACGCGGCGTTATCACACTGTGACTCAATTTGACCACAAAAAGCTAGGGTTGGCTATACCCGTGACCTAAGTCCGATGCACAGGATCACTAACATTCATGTCGCACTGCATTGTGGGAGACGACTCAAAAACACGCGGCGTTATCACACTGTGACTCAATTTGACCACAAAAAGCTAGGGTTGGCTATACCCGTGACCTAAGTCCGATGCACAGGATCACTAACATTCATGTCGCACTGCATTGTGGGAGACGACTCAAAAACACGCGGCGTTATCACACTGTGACTCAATTTGACCACAAAAAGCTAGGGTTGGCTATACCCGTGACCTAAGTCCGATGCACAGGATCACTAACATTCATGTCGCACTGCATTGTGGGAGACGACTCAAAAACACGCGGCGTTATCACACTGTGACTCAATTTGACCACAAAAAGCTAGGGTTGGCTATACCCGTGACCTAAGTCCGATGCACAGGATCACTAACATTCATGTCGCACTGCATTGTGGGAGACGACTCAAAAACACGCGGCGTTATCACACTGTGACTCAATTTGACCACAAAAAGCTAGGGTTGGCTATACCCGTGACCTAAGTCCGATGCACAGGATCACTAACATTCATGTCGCACTGCATTGTGGGAGACGACTCAAAAACACGCGGCGTTATCACACTGTGACTCAATTTGACCACAAAAAGCTAGGGTTGGCTATACCCGTGACCTAAGTCCGATGCACAGGATCACTAACATTCATGTCGCACTGCATTGTGGGAGACGACTCAAAAACACGCGGCGTTATCACACTGTGACTCAATTTGACCACAAAAAGCTAGGGTTGGCTATACCCGTGACCTAAGTCCGATGCACAGGATCACTAACATTCATGTCGCACTGCATTGTGGGAGACGACTCAAAAACACGCGGCGTTATCACACTGTGACTCAATTTGACCACAAAAAGCTAGGGTTGGCTATACCCGTGACCTAAGTCCGATGCACAGGATCACTAACATTCATGTCGCACTGCATTGTGGGAGACGACTCAAAAACACGCGGCGTTATCACACTGTGACTCAATTTGACCACAAAAAGCTAGGGTTGGCTATACCCGTGACCTAAGTCCGATGCACAGGATCACTAACATTCATGTCGCACTGCATTGTGGGAGACGACTCAAAAACACGCGGCGTTATCACACTGTGACTCAATTTGACCACAAAAAGCTAGGGTTGGCTATACCCGTGACCTAAGTCCGATGCACAGGATCACTAACATTCATGTCGCACTGCATTGTGGGAGACGACTCAAAAACACGCGGCGTTATCACACTGTGACTCAATTTGACCACAAAAAGCTAGGGTTGGCTATACCCGTGACCTAAGTCCGATGCACAGGATCACTAACATTCATGTCGCACTGCATTGTGGGAGACGACTCAAAAACACGCGGCGTTATCACACTGTGACTCAATTTGACCACAAAAAGCTAGGGTTGGCTATACCCGTGACCTAAGTCCGATGCACAGGATCACTAACATTCATGTCGCACTGCATTGTGGGAGACGACTCAAAAACACGCGGCGTTATCACACTGTGACTCAATTTGACCACAAAAAGCTAGGGTTGGCTATACCCGTGACCTAAGTCCGATGCACAGGATCACTAACATTCATGTCGCACTGCATTGTGGGAGACGACTCAAAAACACGCGGCGTTATCACACTGTGACTCAATTTGACCACAAAAAGCTAGGGTTGGCTATACCCGTGACCTAAGTCCGATGCACAGGATCACTAACATTCATGTCGCACTGCATTGTGGGAGACGACTCAAAAACACGCGGCGTTATCACACTGTGACTCAATTTGACCACAAAAAGCTAGGGTTGGCTATACCCGTGACCTAAGTCCGATGCACAGGATCACTAACATTCATGTCGCACTGCATTGTGGGAGACGACTCAAAAACACGCGGCGTTATCACACTGTGACTCAATTTGACCACAAAAAGCTAGGGTTGGCTATACCCGTGACCTAAGTCCGATGCACAGGATCACTAACATTCATGTCGCACTGCATTGTGGGAGACGACTCAAAAACACGCGGCGTTATCACACTGTGACTCAATTTGACCACAAAAAGCTAGGGTTGGCTATACCCGTGACCTAAGTCCGATGCACAGGATCACTAACATTCATGTCGCACTGCATTGTGGGAGACGACTCAAAAACACGCGGCGTTATCACACTGTGACTCAATTTGACCACAAAAAGCTAGGGTTGGCTATACCCGTGACCTAAGTCCGATGCACAGGATCACTAACATTCATGTCGCACTGCATTGTGGGAGACGACTCAAAAACACGCGGCGTTATCACACTGTGACTCAATTTGACCACAAAAAGCTAGGGTTGGCTATACCCGTGACCTAAGTCCGATGCACAGGATCACTAACATTCATGTCGCACTGCATTGTGGGAGACGACTCAAAAACACGCGGCGTTATCACACTGTGACTCAATTTGACCACAAAAAGCTAGGGTTGGCTATACCCGTGACCTAAGTCCGATGCACAGGATCACTAACATTCATGTCGCACTGCATTGTGGGAGACGACTCAAAAACACGCGGCGTTATCACACTGTGACTCAATTTGACCACAAAAAGCTAGGGTTGGCTATACCCGTGACCTAAGTCCGATGCACAGGATCACTAACATTCATGTCGCACTGCATTGTGGGAGACGACTCAAAAACACGCGGCGTTATCACACTGTGACTCAATTTGACCACAAAAAGCTAGGGTTGGCTATACCCGTGACCTAAGTCCGATGCACAGGATCACTAACATTCATGTCGCACTGCATTGTGGGAGACGACTCAAAAACACGCGGCGTTATCACACTGTGACTCAATTTGACCACAAAAAGCTAGGGTTGGCTATACCCGTGACCTAAGTCCGATGCACAGGATCACTAACATTCATGTCGCACTGCATTGTGGGAGACGACTCAAAAACACGCGGCGTTATCACACTGTGACTCAATTTGACCACAAAAAGCTAGGGTTGGCTATACCCGTGACCTAAGTCCGATGCACAGGATCACTAACATTCATGTCGCACTGCATTGTGGGAGACGACTCAAAAACACGCGGCGTTATCACACTGTGACTCAATTTGACCACAAAAAGCTAGGGTTGGCTATACCCGTGACCTAAGTCCGATGCACAGGATCACTAACATTCATGTCGCACTGCATTGTGGGAGACGACTCAAAAACACGCGGCGTTATCACACTGTGACTCAATTTGACCACAAAAAGCTAGGGTTGGCTATACCCGTGACCTAAGTCCGATGCACAGGATCACTAACATTCATGTCGCACTGCATTGTGGGAGACGACTCAAAAACACGCGGCGTTATCACACTGTGACTCAATTTGACCACAAAAAGCTAGGGTTGGCTATACCCGTGACCTAAGTCCGATGCACAGGATCACTAACATTCATGTCGCACTGCATTGTGGGAGACGACTCAAAAACACGCGGCGTTATCACACTGTGACTCAATTTGACCACAAAAAGCTAGGGTTGGCTATACCCGTGACCTAAGTCCGATGCACAGGATCACTAACATTCATGTCGCACTGCATTGTGGGAGACGACTCAAAAACACGCGGCGTTATCACACTGTGACTCAATTTGACCACAAAAAGCTAGGGTTGGCTATACCCGTGACCTAAGTCCGATGCACAGGATCACTAACATTCATGTCGCACTGCATTGTGGGAGACGACTCAAAAACACGCGGCGTTATCACACTGTGACTCAATTTGACCACAAAAAGCTAGGGTTGGCTATACCCGTGACCTAAGTCCGATGCACAGGATCACTAACATTCATGTCGCACTGCATTGTGGGAGACGACTCAAAAACACGCGGCGTTATCACACTGTGACTCAATTTGACCACAAAAAGCTAGGGTTGGCTATACCCGTGACCTAAGTCCGATGCACAGGATCACTAACATTCATGTCGCACTGCATTGTGGGAGACGACTCAAAAACACGCGGCGTTATCACACTGTGACTCAATTTGACCACAAAAAGCTAGGGTTGGCTATACCCGTGACCTAAGTCCGATGCACAGGATCACTAACATTCATGTCGCACTGCATTGTGGGAGACGACTCAAAAACACGCGGCGTTATCACACTGTGACTCAATTTGACCACAAAAAGCTAGGGTTGGCTATACCCGTGACCTAAGTCCGATGCACAGGATCACTAACATTCATGTCGCACTGCATTGTGGGAGACGACTCAAAAACACGCGGCGTTATCACACTGTGACTCAATTTGACCACAAAAAGCTAGGGTTGGCTATACCCGTGACCTAAGTCCGATGCACAGGATCACTAACATTCATGTCGCACTGCATTGTGGGAGACGACTCAAAAACACGCGGCGTTATCACACTGTGACTCAATTTGACCACAAAAAGCTAGGGTTGGCTATACCCGTGACCTAAGTCCGATGCACAGGATCACTAACATTCATGTCGCACTGCATTGTGGGAGACGACTCAAAAACACGCGGCGTTATCACACTGTGACTCAATTTGACCACAAAAAGCTAGGGTTGGCTATACCCGTGACCTAAGTCCGATGCACAGGATCACTAACATTCATGTCGCACTGCATTGTGGGAGACGACTCAAAAACACGCGGCGTTATCACACTGTGACTCAATTTGACCACAAAAAGCTAGGGTTGGCTATACCCGTGACCTAAGTCCGATGCACAGGATCACTAACATTCATGTCGCACTGCATTGTGGGAGACGACTCAAAAACACGCGGCGTTATCACACTGTGACTCAATTTGACCACAAAAAGCTAGGGTTGGCTATACCCGTGACCTAAGTCCGATGCACAGGATCACTAACATTCATGTCGCACTGCATTGTGGGAGACGACTCAAAAACACGCGGCGTTATCACACTGTGACTCAATTTGACCACAAAAAGCTAGGGTTGGCTATACCCGTGACCTAAGTCCGATGCACAGGATCACTAACATTCATGTCGCACTGCATTGTGGGAGACGACTCAAAAACACGCGGCGTTATCACACTGTGACTCAATTTGACCACAAAAAGCTAGGGTTGGCTATACCCGTGACCTAAGTCCGATGCACAGGATCACTAACATTCATGTCGCACTGCATTGTGGGAGACGACTCAAAAACACGCGGCGTTATCACACTGTGACTCAATTTGACCACAAAAAGCTAGGGTTGGCTATACCCGTGACCTAAGTCCGATGCACAGGATCACTAACATTCATGTCGCACTGCATTGTGGGAGACGACTCAAAAACACGCGGCGTTATCACACTGTGACTCAATTTGACCACAAAAAGCTAGGGTTGGCTATACCCGTGACCTAAGTCCGATGCACAGGATCACTAACATTCATGTCGCACTGCATTGTGGGAGACGACTCAAAAACACGCGGCGTTATCACACTGTGACTCAATTTGACCACAAAAAGCTAGGGTTGGCTATACCCGTGACCTAAGTCCGATGCACAGGATCACTAACATTCATGTCGCACTGCATTGTGGGAGACGACTCAAAAACACGCGGCGTTATCACACTGTGACTCAATTTGACCACAAAAAGCTAGGGTTGGCTATACCCGTGACCTAAGTCCGATGCACAGGATCACTAACATTCATGTCGCACTGCATTGTGGGAGACGACTCAAAAACACGCGGCGTTATCACACTGTGACTCAATTTGACCACAAAAAGCTAGGGTTGGCTATACCCGTGACCTAAGTCCGATGCACAGGATCACTAACATTCATGTCGCACTGCATTGTGGGAGACGACTCAAAAACACGCGGCGTTATCACACTGTGACTCAATTTGACCACAAAAAGCTAGGGTTGGCTATACCCGTGACCTAAGTCCGATGCACAGGATCACTAACATTCATGTCGCACTGCATTGTGGGAGACGACTCAAAAACACGCGGCGTTATCACACTGTGACTCAATTTGACCACAAAAAGCTAGGGTTGGCTATACCCGTGACCTAAGTCCGATGCACAGGATCACTAACATTCATGTCGCACTGCATTGTGGGAGACGACTCAAAAACACGCGGCGTTATCACACTGTGACTCAATTTGACCACAAAAAGCTAGGGTTGGCTATACCCGTGACCTAAGTCCGATGCACAGGATCACTAACATTCATGTCGCACTGCATTGTGGGAGACGACTCAAAAACACGCGGCGTTATCACACTGTGACTCAATTTGACCACAAAAAGCTAGGGTTGGCTATACCCGTGACCTAAGTCCGATGCACAGGATCACTAACATTCATGTCGCACTGCATTGTGGGAGACGACTCAAAAACACGCGGCGTTATCACACTGTGACTCAATTTGACCACAAAAAGCTAGGGTTGGCTATACCCGTGACCTAAGTCCGATGCACAGGATCACTAACATTCATGTCGCACTGCATTGTGGGAGACGACTCAAAAACACGCGGCGTTATCACACTGTGACTCAATTTGACCACAAAAAGCTAGGGTTGGCTATACCCGTGACCTAAGTCCGATGCACAGGATCACTAACATTCATGTCGCACTGCATTGTGGGAGACGACTCAAAAACACGCGGCGTTATCACACTGTGACTCAATTTGACCACAAAAAGCTAGGGTTGGCTATACCCGTGACCTAAGTCCGATGCACAGGATCACTAACATTCATGTCGCACTGCATTGTGGGAGACGACTCAAAAACACGCGGCGTTATCACACTGTGACTCAATTTGACCACAAAAAGCTAGGGTTGGCTATACCCGTGACCTAAGTCCGATGCACAGGATCACTAACATTCATGTCGCACTGCATTGTGGGAGACGACTCAAAAACACGCGGCGTTATCACACTGTGACTCAATTTGACCACAAAAAGCTAGGGTTGGCTATACCCGTGACCTAAGTCCGATGCACAGGATCACTAACATTCATGTCGCACTGCATTGTGGGAGACGACTCAAAAACACGCGGCGTTATCACACTGTGACTCAATTTGACCACAAAAAGCTAGGGTTGGCTATACCCGTGACCTAAGTCCGATGCACAGGATCACTAACATTCATGTCGCACTGCATTGTGGGAGACGACTCAAAAACACGCGGCGTTATCACACTGTGACTCAATTTGACCACAAAAAGCTAGGGTTGGCTATACCCGTGACCTAAGTCCGATGCACAGGATCACTAACATTCATGTCGCACTGCATTGTGGGAGACGACTCAAAAACACGCGGCGTTATCACACTGTGACTCAATTTGACCACAAAAAGCTAGGGTTGGCTATACCCGTGACCTAAGTCCGATGCACAGGATCACTAACATTCATGTCGCACTGCATTGTGGGAGACGACTCAAAAACACGCGGCGTTATCACACTGTGACTCAATTTGACCACAAAAAGCTAGGGTTGGCTATACCCGTGACCTAAGTCCGATGCACAGGATCACTAACATTCATGTCGCACTGCATTGTGGGAGACGACTCAAAAACACGCGGCGTTATCACACTGTGACTCAATTTGACCACAAAAAGCTAGGGTTGGCTATACCCGTGACCTAAGTCCGATGCACAGGATCACTAACATTCATGTCGCACTGCATTGTGGGAGACGACTCAAAAACACGCGGCGTTATCACACTGTGACTCAATTTGACCACAAAAAGCTAGGGTTGGCTATACCCGTGACCTAAGTCCGATGCACAGGATCACTAACATTCATGTCGCACTGCATTGTGGGAGACGACTCAAAAACACGCGGCGTTATCACACTGTGACTCAATTTGACCACAAAAAGCTAGGGTTGGCTATACCCGTGACCTAAGTCCGATGCACAGGATCACTAACATTCATGTCGCACTGCATTGTGGGAGACGACTCAAAAACACGCGGCGTTATCACACTGTGACTCAATTTGACCACAAAAAGCTAGGGTTGGCTATACCCGTGACCTAAGTCCGATGCACAGGATCACTAACATTCATGTCGCACTGCATTGTGGGAGACGACTCAAAAACACGCGGCGTTATCACACTGTGACTCAATTTGACCACAAAAAGCTAGGGTTGGCTATACCCGTGACCTAAGTCCGATGCACAGGATCACTAACATTCATGTCGCACTGCATTGTGGGAGACGACTCAAAAACACGCGGCGTTATCACACTGTGACTCAATTTGACCACAAAAAGCTAGGGTTGGCTATACCCGTGACCTAAGTCCGATGCACAGGATCACTAACATTCATGTCGCACTGCATTGTGGGAGACGACTCAAAAACACGCGGCGTTATCACACTGTGACTCAATTTGACCACAAAAAGCTAGGGTTGGCTATACCCGTGACCTAAGTCCGATGCACAGGATCACTAACATTCATGTCGCACTGCATTGTGGGAGACGACTCAAAAACACGCGGCGTTATCACACTGTGACTCAATTTGACCACAAAAAGCTAGGGTTGGCTATACCCGTGACCTAAGTCCGATGCACAGGATCACTAACATTCATGTCGCACTGCATTGTGGGAGACGACTCAAAAACACGCGGCGTTATCACACTGTGACTCAATTTGACCACAAAAAGCTAGGGTTGGCTATACCCGTGACCTAAGTCCGATGCACAGGATCACTAACATTCATGTCGCACTGCATTGTGGGAGACGACTCAAAAACACGCGGCGTTATCACACTGTGACTCAATTTGACCACAAAAAGCTAGGGTTGGCTATACCCGTGACCTAAGTCCGATGCACAGGATCACTAACATTCATGTCGCACTGCATTGTGGGAGACGACTCAAAAACACGCGGCGTTATCACACTGTGACTCAATTTGACCACAAAAAGCTAGGGTTGGCTATACCCGTGACCTAAGTCCGATGCACAGGATCACTAACATTCATGTCGCACTGCATTGTGGGAGACGACTCAAAAACACGCGGCGTTATCACACTGTGACTCAATTTGACCACAAAAAGCTAGGGTTGGCTATACCCGTGACCTAAGTCCGATGCACAGGATCACTAACATTCATGTCGCACTGCATTGTGGGAGACGACTCAAAAACACGCGGCGTTATCACACTGTGACTCAATTTGACCACAAAAAGCTAGGGTTGGCTATACCCGTGACCTAAGTCCGATGCACAGGATCACTAACATTCATGTCGCACTGCATTGTGGGAGACGACTCAAAAACACGCGGCGTTATCACACTGTGACTCAATTTGACCACAAAAAGCTAGGGTTGGCTATACCCGTGACCTAAGTCCGATGCACAGGATCACTAACATTCATGTCGCACTGCATTGTGGGAGACGACTCAAAAACACGCGGCGTTATCACACTGTGACTCAATTTGACCACAAAAAGCTAGGGTTGGCTATACCCGTGACCTAAGTCCGATGCACAGGATCACTAACATTCATGTCGCACTGCATTGTGGGAGACGACTCAAAAACACGCGGCGTTATCACACTGTGACTCAATTTGACCACAAAAAGCTAGGGTTGGCTATACCCGTGACCTAAGTCCGATGCACAGGATCACTAACATTCATGTCGCACTGCATTGTGGGAGACGACTCAAAAACACGCGGCGTTATCACACTGTGACTCAATTTGACCACAAAAAGCTAGGGTTGGCTATACCCGTGACCTAAGTCCGATGCACAGGATCACTAACATTCATGTCGCACTGCATTGTGGGAGACGACTCAAAAACACGCGGCGTTATCACACTGTGACTCAATTTGACCACAAAAAGCTAGGGTTGGCTATACCCGTGACCTAAGTCCGATGCACAGGATCACTAACATTCATGTCGCACTGCATTGTGGGAGACGACTCAAAAACACGCGGCGTTATCACACTGTGACTCAATTTGACCACAAAAAGCTAGGGTTGGCTATACCCGTGACCTAAGTCCGATGCACAGGATCACTAACATTCATGTCGCACTGCATTGTGGGAGACGACTCAAAAACACGCGGCGTTATCACACTGTGACTCAATTTGACCACAAAAAGCTAGGGTTGGCTATACCCGTGACCTAAGTCCGATGCACAGGATCACTAACATTCATGTCGCACTGCATTGTGGGAGACGACTCAAAAACACGCGGCGTTATCACACTGTGACTCAATTTGACCACAAAAAGCTAGGGTTGGCTATACCCGTGACCTAAGTCCGATGCACAGGATCACTAACATTCATGTCGCACTGCATTGTGGGAGACGACTCAAAAACACGCGGCGTTATCACACTGTGACTCAATTTGACCACAAAAAGCTAGGGTTGGCTATACCCGTGACCTAAGTCCGATGCACAGGATCACTAACATTCATGTCGCACTGCATTGTGGGAGACGACTCAAAAACACGCGGCGTTATCACACTGTGACTCAATTTGACCACAAAAAGCTAGGGTTGGCTATACCCGTGACCTAAGTCCGATGCACAGGATCACTAACATTCATGTCGCACTGCATTGTGGGAGACGACTCAAAAACACGCGGCGTTATCACACTGTGACTCAATTTGACCACAAAAAGCTAGGGTTGGCTATACCCGTGACCTAAGTCCGATGCACAGGATCACTAACATTCATGTCGCACTGCATTGTGGGAGACGACTCAAAAACACGCGGCGTTATCACACTGTGACTCAATTTGACCACAAAAAGCTAGGGTTGGCTATACCCGTGACCTAAGTCCGATGCACAGGATCACTAACATTCATGTCGCACTGCATTGTGGGAGACGACTCAAAAACACGCGGCGTTATCACACTGTGACTCAATTTGACCACAAAAAGCTAGGGTTGGCTATACCCGTGACCTAAGTCCGATGCACAGGATCACTAACATTCATGTCGCACTGCATTGTGGGAGACGACTCAAAAACACGCGGCGTTATCACACTGTGACTCAATTTGACCACAAAAAGCTAGGGTTGGCTATACCCGTGACCTAAGTCCGATGCACAGGATCACTAACATTCATGTCGCACTGCATTGTGGGAGACGACTCAAAAACACGCGGCGTTATCACACTGTGACTCAATTTGACCACAAAAAGCTAGGGTTGGCTATACCCGTGACCTAAGTCCGATGCACAGGATCACTAACATTCATGTCGCACTGCATTGTGGGAGACGACTCAAAAACACGCGGCGTTATCACACTGTGACTCAATTTGACCACAAAAAGCTAGGGTTGGCTATACCCGTGACCTAAGTCCGATGCACAGGATCACTAACATTCATGTCGCACTGCATTGTGGGAGACGACTCAAAAACACGCGGCGTTATCACACTGTGACTCAATTTGACCACAAAAAGCTAGGGTTGGCTATACCCGTGACCTAAGTCCGATGCACAGGATCACTAACATTCATGTCGCACTGCATTGTGGGAGACGACTCAAAAACACGCGGCGTTATCACACTGTGACTCAATTTGACCACAAAAAGCTAGGGTTGGCTATACCCGTGACCTAAGTCCGATGCACAGGATCACTAACATTCATGTCGCACTGCATTGTGGGAGACGACTCAAAAACACGCGGCGTTATCACACTGTGACTCAATTTGACCACAAAAAGCTAGGGTTGGCTATACCCGTGACCTAAGTCCGATGCACAGGATCACTAACATTCATGTCGCACTGCATTGTGGGAGACGACTCAAAAACACGCGGCGTTATCACACTGTGACTCAATTTGACCACAAAAAGCTAGGGTTGGCTATACCCGTGACCTAAGTCCGATGCACAGGATCACTAACATTCATGTCGCACTGCATTGTGGGAGACGACTCAAAAACACGCGGCGTTATCACACTGTGACTCAATTTGACCACAAAAAGCTAGGGTTGGCTATACCCGTGACCTAAGTCCGATGCACAGGATCACTAACATTCATGTCGCACTGCATTGTGGGAGACGACTCAAAAACACGCGGCGTTATCACACTGTGACTCAATTTGACCACAAAAAGCTAGGGTTGGCTATACCCGTGACCTAAGTCCGATGCACAGGATCACTAACATTCATGTCGCACTGCATTGTGGGAGACGACTCAAAAACACGCGGCGTTATCACACTGTGACTCAATTTGACCACAAAAAGCTAGGGTTGGCTATACCCGTGACCTAAGTCCGATGCACAGGATCACTAACATTCATGTCGCACTGCATTGTGGGAGACGACTCAAAAACACGCGGCGTTATCACACTGTGACTCAATTTGACCACAAAAAGCTAGGGTTGGCTATACCCGTGACCTAAGTCCGATGCACAGGATCACTAACATTCATGTCGCACTGCATTGTGGGAGACGACTCAAAAACACGCGGCGTTATCACACTGTGACTCAATTTGACCACAAAAAGCTAGGGTTGGCTATACCCGTGACCTAAGTCCGATGCACAGGATCACTAACATTCATGTCGCACTGCATTGTGGGAGACGACTCAAAAACACGCGGCGTTATCACACTGTGACTCAATTTGACCACAAAAAGCTAGGGTTGGCTATACCCGTGACCTAAGTCCGATGCACAGGATCACTAACATTCATGTCGCACTGCATTGTGGGAGACGACTCAAAAACACGCGGCGTTATCACACTGTGACTCAATTTGACCACAAAAAGCTAGGGTTGGCTATACCCGTGACCTAAGTCCGATGCACAGGATCACTAACATTCATGTCGCACTGCATTGTGGGAGACGACTCAAAAACACGCGGCGTTATCACACTGTGACTCAATTTGACCACAAAAAGCTAGGGTTGGCTATACCCGTGACCTAAGTCCGATGCACAGGATCACTAACATTCATGTCGCACTGCATTGTGGGAGACGACTCAAAAACACGCGGCGTTATCACACTGTGACTCAATTTGACCACAAAAAGCTAGGGTTGGCTATACCCGTGACCTAAGTCCGATGCACAGGATCACTAACATTCATGTCGCACTGCATTGTGGGAGACGACTCAAAAACACGCGGCGTTATCACACTGTGACTCAATTTGACCACAAAAAGCTAGGGTTGGCTATACCCGTGACCTAAGTCCGATGCACAGGATCACTAACATTCATGTCGCACTGCATTGTGGGAGACGACTCAAAAACACGCGGCGTTATCACACTGTGACTCAATTTGACCACAAAAAGCTAGGGTTGGCTATACCCGTGACCTAAGTCCGATGCACAGGATCACTAACATTCATGTCGCACTGCATTGTGGGAGACGACTCAAAAACACGCGGCGTTATCACACTGTGACTCAATTTGACCACAAAAAGCTAGGGTTGGCTATACCCGTGACCTAAGTCCGATGCACAGGATCACTAACATTCATGTCGCACTGCATTGTGGGAGACGACTCAAAAACACGCGGCGTTATCACACTGTGACTCAATTTGACCACAAAAAGCTAGGGTTGGCTATACCCGTGACCTAAGTCCGATGCACAGGATCACTAACATTCATGTCGCACTGCATTGTGGGAGACGACTCAAAAACACGCGGCGTTATCACACTGTGACTCAATTTGACCACAAAAAGCTAGGGTTGGCTATACCCGTGACCTAAGTCCGATGCACAGGATCACTAACATTCATGTCGCACTGCATTGTGGGAGACGACTCAAAAACACGCGGCGTTATCACACTGTGACTCAATTTGACCACAAAAAGCTAGGGTTGGCTATACCCGTGACCTAAGTCCGATGCACAGGATCACTAACATTCATGTCGCACTGCATTGTGGGAGACGACTCAAAAACACGCGGCGTTATCACACTGTGACTCAATTTGACCACAAAAAGCTAGGGTTGGCTATACCCGTGACCTAAGTCCGATGCACAGGATCACTAACATTCATGTCGCACTGCATTGTGGGAGACGACTCAAAAACACGCGGCGTTATCACACTGTGACTCAATTTGACCACAAAAAGCTAGGGTTGGCTATACCCGTGACCTAAGTCCGATGCACAGGATCACTAACATTCATGTCGCACTGCATTGTGGGAGACGACTCAAAAACACGCGGCGTTATCACACTGTGACTCAATTTGACCACAAAAAGCTAGGGTTGGCTATACCCGTGACCTAAGTCCGATGCACAGGATCACTAACATTCATGTCGCACTGCATTGTGGGAGACGACTCAAAAACACGCGGCGTTATCACACTGTGACTCAATTTGACCACAAAAAGCTAGGGTTGGCTATACCCGTGACCTAAGTCCGATGCACAGGATCACTAACATTCATGTCGCACTGCATTGTGGGAGACGACTCAAAAACACGCGGCGTTATCACACTGTGACTCAATTTGACCACAAAAAGCTAGGGTTGGCTATACCCGTGACCTAAGTCCGATGCACAGGATCACTAACATTCATGTCGCACTGCATTGTGGGAGACGACTCAAAAACACGCGGCGTTATCACACTGTGACTCAATTTGACCACAAAAAGCTAGGGTTGGCTATACCCGTGACCTAAGTCCGATGCACAGGATCACTAACATTCATGTCGCACTGCATTGTGGGAGACGACTCAAAAACACGCGGCGTTATCACACTGTGACTCAATTTGACCACAAAAAGCTAGGGTTGGCTATACCCGTGACCTAAGTCCGATGCACAGGATCACTAACATTCATGTCGCACTGCATTGTGGGAGACGACTCAAAAACACGCGGCGTTATCACACTGTGACTCAATTTGACCACAAAAAGCTAGGGTTGGCTATACCCGTGACCTAAGTCCGATGCACAGGATCACTAACATTCATGTCGCACTGCATTGTGGGAGACGACTCAAAAACACGCGGCGTTATCACACTGTGACTCAATTTGACCACAAAAAGCTAGGGTTGGCTATACCCGTGACCTAAGTCCGATGCACAGGATCACTAACATTCATGTCGCACTGCATTGTGGGAGACGACTCAAAAACACGCGGCGTTATCACACTGTGACTCAATTTGACCACAAAAAGCTAGGGTTGGCTATACCCGTGACCTAAGTCCGATGCACAGGATCACTAACATTCATGTCGCACTGCATTGTGGGAGACGACTCAAAAACACGCGGCGTTATCACACTGTGACTCAATTTGACCACAAAAAGCTAGGGTTGGCTATACCCGTGACCTAAGTCCGATGCACAGGATCACTAACATTCATGTCGCACTGCATTGTGGGAGACGACTCAAAAACACGCGGCGTTATCACACTGTGACTCAATTTGACCACAAAAAGCTAGGGTTGGGTATACCCGTGACCTAAGTCCGATGCACAGGATCACTAACATTCATGTCGCACTGCATTGTGGGAGACGACTCAAAAACACGCGGCGTTATCACACTGTGACTCAATTTGACCACAAAAAGCTAGGGTTGGGTACACCCGTGACCTAAGTCCGATGCACAGGATCACTAACATTCATGTCGCACTGCATTGTGGGAGACGACTCAAAAACACGCGGCGTTATCACACTGTGACTCAATTTGACCACAAAAAGCTAGGGTTGGCTATACCCGTGACCTAAGTCCGATGCACAGGATCACTAACATTCATGTCGCACTGCATTGTGGGAGACGACTCAAAAACACGCGGCGTTATCACACTGTGACTCAATTTGACCACAAAAAGCTAGGGTTGGGTATACCCGTGACCTAAGTCCGATGCACAGGATCACTAACATTCATGTCGCACTGCATTGTGGGAGACGACTCAAAAACACGCGGCGTTATCACACTGTGACTCAATTTGACCACAAAAAGCTAGGGTTGGGTATACCCGTGACCTAAGTCCGATGCACAGGATCACTAACATTCATGTCGCACTGCATTGTGGGAGACGACTCAAAAACACGCGGCGTTATCACACTGTGACTCAATTTGACCACAAAAAGCTAGGGTTGGGTATACCCGTGACCTAAGTCCGATGCACAGGATCACTAACATTCATGTCGCACTGCATTGTGGGAGACGACTCAAAAACACGCGGCGTTATCACACTGTGACTCAATTTGACCACAAAAAGCTAGGGTTGGCTATACCCGTGACCTAAGTCCGATGCACAGGATCACTAACATTCATGTCGCACTGCATTGTGGGAGACGACTCAAAAACACGCGGCGTTATCACACTGTGACTCAATTTGACCACAAAAAGCTAGGGTTGGGTATACCCGTGACCTAAGTCCGATGCACAGGATCACTAACATTCATGTCGCACTGCATTGTGGGAGACGACTCAAAAACACGCGGCGTTATCACACTGTGACTCAATTTGACCACAAAAAGCTAGGGTTGGCTATACCCGTGACCTAAGTCCGATGCACAGGATCACTAACATTCATGTCGCACTGCATTGTGGGAGACGACTCAAAAACACGCGGCGTTATCACACTGTGACTCAATTTGACCACAAAAAGCTAGGGTTGGGTATACCCGTGACCTAAGTCCGATGCACAGGATCACTAACATTCATGTCGCACTGCATTGTGGGAGACGACTCAAAAACACGCGGCGTTATCACACTGTGACTCAATTTGACCACAAAAAGCTAGGGTTGGCTATACCCGTGACCTAAGTCCGATGCACAGGATCACTAACATTCATGTCGCACTGCATTGTGGGAGACGACTCAAAAACACGCGGCGTTATCACACTGTGACTCAATTTGACCACAAAAAGCTAGGGTTGGCTATACCCGTGACCTAAGTCCGATGCACAGGATCACTAACATTCATGTCGCACTGCATTGTGGGAGACGACTCAAAAACACGCGGCGTTATCACACTGTGACTCAATTTGACCACAAAAAGCTAGGGTTGGCTATACCCGTGACCTAAGTCCGATGCACAGGATCACTAACATTCATGTCGCACTGCATTGTGGGAGACGACTCAAAAACACGCGGCGTTATCACACTGTGACTCAATTTGACCACAAAAAGCTAGGGTTGGCTATACCCGTGACCTAAGTCCGATGCACAGGATCACTAACATTCATGTCGCACTGCATTGTGGGAGACGACTCAAAAACACGCGGCGTTATCACACTGTGACTCAATTTGACCACAAAAAGCTAGGGTTGGCTATACCCGTGACCTAAGTCCGATGCACAGGATCACTAACATTCATGTCGCACTGCATTGTGGGAGACGACTCAAAAACACGCGGCGTTATCACACTGTGACTCAATTTGACCACAAAAAGCTAGGGTTGGCTATACCCGTGACCTAAGTCCGATGCACAGGATCACTAACATTCATGTCGCACTGCATTGTGGGAGACGACTCAAAAACACGCGGCGTTATCACACTGTGACTCAATTTGACCACAAAAAGCTAGGGTTGGCTATACCCGTGACCTAAGTCCGATGCACAGGATCACTAACATTCATGTCGCACTGCATTGTGGGAGACGACTCAAAAACACGCGGCGTTATCACACTGTGACTCAATTTGACCACAAAAAGCTAGGGTTGGCTATACCCGTGACCTAAGTCCGATGCACAGGATCACTAACATTCATGTCGCACTGCATTGTGGGAGACGACTCAAAAACACGCGGCGTTATCACACTGTGACTCAATTTGACCACAAAAAGCTAGGGTTGGCTATACCCGTGACCTAAGTCCGATGCACAGGATCACTAACATTCATGTCGCACTGCATTGTGGGAGACGACTCAAAAACACGCGGCGTTATCACACTGTGACTCAATTTGACCACAAAAAGCTAGGGTTGGCTATACCCGTGACCTAAGTCCGATGCACAGGATCACTAACATTCATGTCGCACTGCATTGTGGGAGACGACTCAAAAACACGCGGCGTTATCACACTGTGACTCAATTTGACCACAAAAAGCTAGGGTTGGCTATACCCGTGACCTAAGTCCGATGCACAGGATCACTAACATTCATGTCGCACTGCATTGTGGGAGACGACTCAAAAACACGCGGCGTTATCACACTGTGACTCAATTTGACCACAAAAAGCTAGGGTTGGCTATACCCGTGACCTAAGTCCGATGCACAGGATCACTAACATTCATGTCGCACTGCATTGTGGGAGACGACTCAAAAACACGCGGCGTTATCACACTGTGACTCAATTTGACCACAAAAAGCTAGGGTTGGGTATACCCGTGACCTAAGTCCGATGCACAGGATCACTAACATTCATGTCGCACTGCATTGTGGGAGACGACTCAAAAACACGCGGCGTTATCACACTGTGACTCAATTTGACCACAAAAAGCTAGGGTTGGGTATACCCGTGACCTAAGTCCGATGCACAGGATCACTAACATTCATGTCGCACTGCATTGTGGGAGACGACTCAAAAACACGCGGCGTTATCACACTGTGACTCAATTTGACCACAAAAAGCTAGGGTTGGGTATACCCGTGACCTAAGTCCGATGCACAGGATCACTAACATTCATGTCGCACTGCATTGTGGGAGACGACTCAAAAACACGCGGCGTTATCACACTGTGACTCAATTTGACCACAAAAAGCTAGGGTTGGGTATACCCGTGACCTAAGTCCGATGCACAGGATCACTAACATTCATGTCGCACTGCATTGTGGGAGACGACTCAAAAACACGCGGCGTTATCACACTGTGACTCAATTTGACCACAAAAAGCTAGGGTTGGCTATACCCGTGACCTAAGTCCGATGCACAGGATCACTAACATTCATGTCGCACTGCATTGTGGGAGACGACTCAAAAACACGCGGCGTTATCACACTGTGACTCAATTTGACCACAAAAAGTTTAAGTTCTAAAAACAGGGTCACTAATTCTTTGTTTTGTATATGTAAAAAGCTGGCAAATGGCCAGAATTTACGCTGGAATGGTTTGATTAGAAGACCTGCTTTGAGACTTACCGCCTGGATCGATCTGCCTTCGAACGCTGATATTCATCTCGACTGCCACAAAACGAGAATTTTCAGCATTCAAATGAGAAGAGCATGTCTCAGTTTCTTCGAGATATGCTAGCGACTTGCAAGTTATCAGACTTCACTTGATGTCCTTCAACTACCAGCGGCCAGGAAAATACATTTAAAGGCTTATATGCACGGTAACTTCGTGAGCCTTGCTCGATCGTCTACGTCCCGCTGCTATATTTCACGAATGCGAACGAAACAGTACTTGTTGCTGTAAGAAAAATGCTTTCCAGACTCCCGACCGATTCATTGAAAAAAACAAAATTGTATTTTTTCATTGAACATTTAGTAGTAAGCTATTCCAATGCTTCTGAAAAACAGAGCTCATTCATTTTGTCTTCGTTCTTGAGCAAAATTGTGCGTGTGAAGGCCTAAGTCAAATCCCAATATAGTTTACTTTGCATCTCGTTATAGTCGGAAAGTTGAAACGATTCAAAAAAGTTTCAATTAACTTGGAAACCAACTTGCGGTTTCTCTGGCTTTTAGGAGGGCGAAGCCTGTCCGTCAACCTTAATTAACTGCGTGGGAAAATCAAAGACTTGCGGCGTTAAGCCGGTTACAGACGAGCAAGTTTCCCTTGACAAGTTTTGACTTGACAAACTTTGCTGGTGTGTAAAGAAAAACGTGTCAAAACTTTTGAAGGCAAAAACTTGCCAAAGGAAACTTGTCGTTCATAAAAACATAAGCAAATAAAAATTGTCAATGACACTTGTCAAGGAAAACTTGCTCGTCTGTAACCGGCTTTAAGAAAAGACTCACGTCAAAAAGAAAAGAATCACGGCAAAACGAAAGAGACTCACGGTAAAAAGGATACACTCGCGGCAAATGAAAAAAACCTCAGCGAAAAAAGAAGACTCACGGCAAAAAAAGAAGACTCGCGGCAAAAAAAAAAGACTCACGGCAAAAAGAAAAAGACTCAAGGGCAAAAAGAAAAAGACTCACGGCAAAAAGAAAAGACTCACGGCAAAAAAAAGAAAAAGACTAACGGCAAAAAAGAAAAAGACTAACGGCAAAAAGAACAAGACTAACGGCAAAAAGAAAAAGACTAACGGCAAAAAAGAAAGACTCACGGCAAAAAGAAAAAGACTAACTGCAAAAAGAAAAGACTAACGGCAAAAAAGAAAGACTAACGACAAAAAAGAAAAAGACTAACGGCAAAAAGAAAATACTAACGACAAAAAGAAAAAGACTAACGGCAAAAAGAAAAAGACTAACGGACAAAAAGAAAGACTCACGGCAAAAAAGAAAACACTAACGGCAAAAAACAACAAGACTAACGGCAAAAAGAAAAAGACTAACGGCAAAAAAAAAAAGACTAACGGCAAAAGAAAAAAAGACTAACGGCAAAAAAGAAAGACTCACGGCAAAAGAAAACGACTAACGGCAAAAAGAAAAAGACTAACGGCAAAAAGAAAAAGACTAACGGCAAAAAAAGAAAAAGACTAACGGCAAAAAAGAAAAAGACTAACGGCAAAAAGAAAAAGACTAACGGCAAAAAGAAAAAGACTAACGGCAAAAAGAAAAGACTAACGGCAAAAAAGAAAAAGACTAACGGCAAAAAGAAAAAGACTAACGGCAAAAAGAAAAAGACTAACGGCAAAAAGAAAGACTCACGGCAAAAAGAAACGACTAACGGCAAAAAGAAAAAGACTAACGGCAAAAGAAAAAGACTAACGGACAAAAAAAGAAAAAGACTAACGGCAAAAAGAAAAAGACTAACGACAAAAGAAAAAGACTAACGGCAAAAAGAAAAAGACTAACGGCAAAAAGAAAAAGACTAACGGCAAAAAGAAAAAGACTAACGACAAAAAAGAAAAAGACTAACGGAAAAAGAAAAAGACTAACGACAAAAAAGAAATAAGACTAACGGCAAAAGAAAAGACTAACGGCAAAAGAAAAAGACTAACGGCAAAAGAAAAAGACTAACGACAAAAAGAAAAAGACTAACGGCATAAAGAAAAAAGACTAACGACAAAAAAGAAAAAAGACTAACGGCAAAAAGAAAAAAGACTAACGACAAAAAAAATAAGACTAACGGCAAAAAGAAAGACTAACGGCAAAAAGAAAACGACTAACGGCAAAGAAAAGACTAACGGCAAAAAGAAAAAGACTAACGGCAAAAAAAGTAAAGATTCACCCTAAAGGAAAATGACTCACGGCAAAAAGAAAAAGACTAACGGCATAAAGAAAAAGACTAACGGCAAAAAGAAAAAGACTAACCGCAAAAAATAAAAAAGACTAACTGCATAAAGAAAAAGACTAACGACAAAAACAACAAGACTAACGGCAAAAAAAAGACTAACGGCAAAAAAGAAAAGGCTAACGCCAAGAGAAAAAGACTAACGGCAAAAAGAAAAAAGACTCACGGCAAAAAGAAAGACTCACGGCAAAAAAAGAAAAGACTCACGGCAAAAAAGAAAAAGACTCACGGCAAAAAAGAAAAAGACTCACGGCAAAAAAGAAAAAGACTAACGGCAAATAAGAAAAGACTCACGGCAAAAAGAAAGACTCACGGCAAAAAAGAAAGACTAACGGCAAAAAACAACAAGACTAACGGCAAAAAAAAAGACTAACGGCAAAAAAAGAAAAAGACTAACGGCAAAAAGAAAAAGACTAACGGCAAAAAGAAAAAAAGACTAACGGCAAAAAAAGAAAGACTCACCGCAAAAAGAAAACGACTAACGGCAAAAAGAAAAAGACTAACGCCAAAAAGAAAAAGACTAACGACAAAAAAGAAAAAGACTAACGGCAAAAAGAAAAAGACTAACGGCAAAAAGAAAAAGACTAACGACAAAAAGAAAAAGACTAACGGCAAAAAGAAAGACTAACGGCAAAAGAAAACGACTAACGGCAAAAGAAAAAGACTAACGGCAAAAAGAAAAAGACTCACGGCAAAAAGAAAGACTCACGGCAAAAAGAAAAAAGACTCACGGCAAAAAGAAAAAGACTCACGGCAAAAAAGAAAAAGACTCACGGCAAAAAGAAAAAGACTAACGGCAAAAAGAAAAAGACTAACGGCCAAAAAGAAAAAGACTCACGGCAAAAAGAAAAGACTCACGGCAAAAAGAAAAGACTAACGGCAAAAAACAAACAAGACTAACGGCAAAAAAAGACTAACGGCCAAAAGAAAAAGACTAACGGCAAAAAGAAAAAGACTAACGGCAAAAAGAAAAGACTAACGGCAAAAAGAAAAAGACTAACGGCAAAAAGAAAGACTCACCGCAAAAAAGAAACGACTAACGGCAAAAAGAAAAAGACTAACGGCAAAAAGAAAGAGACTAACGACAAAAAAGAAAAAAGACTAACGGCAAAAAGAAAAAGACTAACGGCAAAAAGAAAAAGACTAACGGACAAAAAAGAAAAAGACTAACGGCAAAAAAGAAAGACTAACGGCAAAAAGAAAACGACTAACGGCAAAAAGAAAAAGACTAACGGCAAAAAAGAAAAAGACTAACGACAAAAAGAAAAAGACTAACGGCAAAAAGAAAAAGACTAACGGCATAAAGAAAAAGATAACACAAAAAAAAAAAAAAAAGCCTCACGGCAAAAAAGAAAGCTTAACGGCAAAAAGAAAAGACTAAAGGCAAAAAGAAAAACATTCACGGCTAAGGAAAAAGACTCACGGCAAAAAAAAAAAGACTAACGGCAAAAAGAAAAAGACTAACGGCAAAAAAGGTAAAGATTCACGCCTAAGGAAAATGACTCACGGCAAAAAAAGAAAAAGACTAACGGCATAAAGAAAACGACTAACGGCAAAAAGAAAAAGACTAACGGCAAAAAATAAAAAGACTAACTGCATAAAAGAAAAAGACTGACGACAAAAAACAACAAGACTAACGGCAAAAAAGAAAAAAGACTAACGGCAAAGAGAAAAGACTAACGGCAAAAAGAAAAAGACTCACGGCAAAAAGAAAGACTCACGGCAAAAAAGAAAAAAGACTCACGGCAAAAAGAAAAAGACTCACGGCAAAAAGAAAAAGACTCAACGGCAAAAAAGAAAAGACTAACGGCAAAAAAGAAAAAGACTCACGGCAAAAAAGAAAGACTCACGGCAAAAAGAAAGACTAACGGCAAAAAACAACAAGACTAACGGCAAAAAAAAAGACTAACGGCAAAAAAGAAAAAGACTAACGGCAAAAAGAAAAGACTAACGGCAAAAAGAAAAAGACTAACGGCAAAAAGAAAGACTCACGGCAAAAAGAAAAAGACTAACTGCAAAAAGAAAAGACTAACGGCAAAAAGAAAGACTAACGGCAAAAAGAAAAAGACTAACGGCAAAAAATAAAAAGACTAACTGCATAAAAAGAAAAGGACTAACGACAAAAAAACAACAAGACTAACGGCAAAAAAAAAGACTAACGGCAAAAAAGAAAAAACTAACGGCAAAAAGAAAAGACTAACGGCAAAAAGAAAAAGACTCACGGCAAAAAGAAAGACTCACGGCAAAAAAGAAAAAGACTCACGGCAAAAAAAAAGAAAAGACTCACGGCAAAAAGAAAAAGACTCACGGCAAAAAGAAAAAGACTAACGGCAAAAAAGAAAAAGACTCACGGCAAAAAGAAAGACTCACGGCAAAAAGAAAGACTAACGGCAAAAAACAACAAGACTAACGGCAAAAAAAAGACTATCGGCCAAAGAAAAAGACTAACGGCAAAAGAAAAGACTATCGGCCAAAAGAAAGACTAACGGCAAAAGAAAAAGACTAACGGCAAAAAAGAAAGACTCACGCAAAAAGAAAACGACTAACGGCAAAAAGAAAAAGACTAACGGCAAAAAGAAAAAGACTAACGACAAAAAAGAAAAAGACTAACGGCAAAAAGAAAAAGACTAACGGCAAAAAGAAAAGACTAACGACAAAAAAGAAAAAGACTAACGGCAAAAGAAAAAGACTAACTACAAAAGAAAAAAGACTAACGGCAAAAAGAAAAAGACTAACGGCAAAAAAGAAAAAGACTAACGACAAAAAAAAAAGACTAACGGCAAAAAGAAAAAGACTAACGACAAAAAGAAAAAGACTAACGGCAAAAAAGAAAGGCTAACGGCAAAAAGAAAACGACTAACGCAAAAAGAAAAAGACTAACGACAAAAGAAAAAAGACTAACGGCAAAAAGAAAGACTAACGGCAAAAAAGAAAACGACTAACGGCAAAAAGAAAAAGACTAACGACAAAAAAGAAAAAGACTAACGGCAAAAAGAAAGACTAACGGCAAAAAAGAAAACGACTAACGGCAAAAAGAAAAAAGACTAACGACAAAAAAGAAAAAGACTAACGCAAAAAGAAAGACTAACGGCAAAAAAAGAAAAGACTAACGGCAAAAAGAAAAAAGACTAACGACAAAAAAGAAAAAGACTAACGGCAAAAAGAAAGACTAACGGCAAAAAAAGAAAACGACTAACGGCAAAAAGAAAAAGACTAACGGCAAAAAGAAAAAAGACTAACGACAAAAAAGAAAAAGACTAACGGCAAAAAGAAAAAGACTAACGGCATAAAGAAAAAGACTAACGACAAAAAAAAAAAAGCCTCACGGCAAAAAAGAAAGCTAACGGCAAAAAGAAAAAGACTAACGGCAAAAAAGAAAAACATTCACGGCTAAGGAAAAAGACTCACGGCAAAAAGAAAAAGACTAACGGCAAAAAGAAAAAGACTAACGACAAAAAAAAAAGACTCACTGCAAAAAGAAAAAAGACTCACGGCAAAAAAGAAAAAGACTCACGGCAAAAAAGAAAAAGACTCACGGCAAAAAAGAAAAAGACTAACGGCAAAAAAGAAAAAGACTCACGGCAAAAGGAAAGACTAACGGCAAAAAACAACAAGACTAACGGCAAAAAGAAAAAGACTAACGGCAAAAAGCTTTAGACTCACGGAATAACAAAAGACTCACTGGGAAAAGAAAAGACTCGCGGCAAATTAAAAAGACTCACGGCAAAAAGAAAAGACTCACGGCAAAAAGAAAAAGACTCAGGGCAAAAAAGAAAAAGACTCGCGGCAAAAAAAAAAGACTCAGGCAAAAAGAAAAAGACTCGCGGCAAAAAGAAAAAGACTCGCGACAAAAAGAATAAGACTCGCGACAAAAAGAAAAAGACTCGCGACAAAATGAGAAGACTCGCGGGATGGTTAACATGGTTCTAGTTCTGGTTTTACGTCACTAGCTGCTTTGCATGAAGACTTTGTATTGCTCGTCGGTGGCAAATCTGGCACGTCGTCAGGTGTGACTGAAATCTGGTCTGATTGGCAACAACATGTTTGTTTGTTTCAAGAGCTCGAATTTTTAATTTTTGAATCGAGGATCAGCGATCAACACCTTTCTAAAAAATTGGATTGTATTTTCTGTCAGACTGATAGAGAAAGCTTCTTTCACTTATTTTGGGAATGTACACTGATAAACTAAGCTCTTTTCGAAAATTATTTTTTCCTGGTCGCAGACTTGCAAAATTATCTCTAAAGAGGATAACCTGCAGGTTGACGTTGCTTTGGGCCTAAGGCCGGATAACTCGAACCATAAACTGCAAATCACTTTTTTTTAAGAAAATACTTTATCTGGCTGAGTAAGCTTAATGAACGCATTCCATATTTGAAGAATTCTTACGATTCGTGAAGATTACCTACCAAATTGAGAAGATAGACCCACAATCGACAGATAACTGGAAGCTACTTTTGCCTTTTTTGAATAGCTAGAATAACTAAATGTGTTGCAGGCCGTAGTCTCCAGAAAACGATTTGTAGGAATTTTTTAAAACAATGATTGGCTGCCCAATTCCAGTGGCATTTCTGCACTATTACTTAATCTACTAGAAATACCTGCCGGTAGAGTGCCAACGAGTAAACACTGGCACAGTTGTGTGCGCAGAGAAGATTAAGAAGTAACCAGAGTACAGTCGATTTTTTTAAAACTGAATTGTTGTATAAAAAAGCAGTGCAAAACTCACATGTTTTTCTTTATGTTTTAAAATGTCTATAAGAATTAAAACTTGTAGGGTAGATTAGAGGTGAAATATGAGTCCCTTGCATTACTTGAGAGAGATGAAACCAACATTGTGTTAGAAATGGGCATGAATTCAAATATGACATGTTTGTGTTTTAACATGTTCTTTAGAACGCAAATCCCCACATGCTCTTGTTTTAACATGTTTCTTAAGAACAAAACTTGTAACGTAGATTACAAATGCACATCTAATATGGTCTTCTGATATCCACGAGAAAAATCGGAATTAGTCACACCACTATGGCCCTTACAATGATTTACGACTAACAACATACAGAATAGAAGAAGCATAAAAAACTCTTCGTGAGCTATTACTTCGATGCACGCACTTCAGCAAGTGGACTTTTGGACTGAGCACTTCTGATCGGATATTTTTCAAACGAAGCTACAGCTGCAAGCCCCCTGAAATTTTGGAATAAGAAGACTATCCAAATTGATTTGCTAAGTTCCCTCAAGCTTGACAGATAGTGGCTTTCTGGCAAACAGAGCTTAGACTGTTTTTTGTGAACGCTAATGGATGAGCACAAACTAACAGCGACACGTCGTGCGACTCGTGACTCGATTGGAAAGAGGCTTTATATTCCCTCTGATTATGTTTATAGTGAATATATTTGAATATATTCAAGTGTTTTTTTTTCCTTAGTTATAGCACCAGGGGCACCCAACGACAAGTTTCGGTAGATATCTGTTCGGTGGAGGGTAGTTCGCCTAAGGCTTTCGGCGTCGGCTAAAGAGCGCACTCGGATTTTCGTAAGTAAAACGTGGCCTAAAAGATTCGTAATGTGGAAATCATAACCCCTTAGGTTTTCGGAAAGGTTGTTATTGCTGTTTTTGGCAGTAAAAAACGTCAGCTAGCATTTTCGGAAAGAAAAAATGGTTCCCTAGAAAGTTAACTTCAGCTAGTATTTTCTCAATGAAAGATTTTGTTCCCTAAAATTTTCGGGCAGTTAACATTTCAGCTAGGGAATCCGAACAGATCAAAGTTTTCTAGCTAACCAAAACATCACTTTAAACAGACTTCAAACACCATAAGGTACTTAAAAATGCCTTTCTAACGCTTTTGGCTGCTTTGGCTCGTTGGGTGCCCCTGTAGCACGCTGGCCGATTTTGTAAACAATTGACTGTTGTTTTGGCAAGATTGCTGTTTTGGCACGCTCGCCGTGACTGTCAAATTTGTAATTTTGAGCACACTAGCTCGATAACAGAAGAGGCTTTATACGCCCTCTGATTGAGTTATGTTCAAGTGGTTTTGTTTTTTGTTTCTTAAATGGCATGCTGGCCGATCTTGTCAAGGCAATTGACTGTTTTGGCAAGCTAGCCGTTTTCGAGCTGATTTCGATAACTCCCTCGCTGAGCGATTTTAGCCTCGCTGGGCGATTTTTCAGCCTGCTAGGTGTTAGATTTGTGACACTCTGGCTCCCAAAAAGACTAAATTAAAGTACACGCAAGAAGACAACGCTCACGAGTGAATAATATCAATATTTCCGCTCACCTTTTCCTGCCTAAGCCCGCACCAGCCACCATGAGGTCAATGAGGTCAATGTGGTCATGATCCTCCTGATGTGATTGGTTTAGAAAAAAATTCCGCGATGCAATTGGCTAACTCGAAAACAATCACCGATGATGTCACTCTTACATTACCTTATGCTAACTTTTTTCATTCGAGATTTCGTCTCCCTGTACCAAAATCAACTCGCACACACGGCTTTATAATGCTGCCGCCTCGTCACCCTCGCGTCCTCGCGAGGGTGACTCGTTGGCAATTACTCCATGATTACTGTAGTCTTCTGTTGTTTTTCTTCTGTCCAGTTAACAGTGTCCTGTAACTAGTTTATCTAGGTAATGTATTGTAACACCGACTATAGGTTAGTTTTAAGTAATTTACCGTAAAAGGTTTTGTTTTTTATCTTTTTGTCTGTATTTTTTCTTTTTCCTTTTTTTTTTGCTTTGAAACTTAAATAAAATATGTAAAAGAAAATGAGGATTAAACTTTAATCTTTATTTTAGAACCTCTTGACATTCGAATCCATTCCTAAGCTATTTTTGGACAATCTGAATTTAAAACGTTTGATTTGCTTATTAAATTATTTCAAAAGTTTCATAAGTTGGGCATCCAGCTGCCATGATCTATCACTTCCTTGGGCTCTTGTACGCAGTACAAATAAACGATTCTCACATTCGTGTTTCTAATATTTTTACTAAGCCACGTTAAGAGCTTGAACCCGAACGTAAAAAGTCATTGCTAAATTGCAACTTTTTAACCGAGCGTAAGGCGTAAGGTTCATCAGAAAAATTTTGAACAGCAACGTGAAAATGTTTTTAACTTTTGGCTGTGTGCTAAACATTATCAAGCTATTTTGTCTTTGAAACGTTTTCAGTAAAGCCGAGTAATTCTATTATCATGAATGTGAATAATTCCACCTTGTCGCCTGACTGGCTGACTGTTGTCATGGAAATACACTAAGTATGGTCCTTTTAACCATGGGAACAGTCGATTTTGGTTGGTTCGTGACTTCGTATTTCTCATAACTTTTAGCGCTCTTTTCTGTTCAGTGCAGCTGCTGACTAAAGCATTACAGTTGTAGCTGTAAGGTTGATTACATACAGTTCTGTGATGCTGTGTGCTTTAGAAACTATGCTCGACTGATAATAAAGAGCTTTTGTTCGACAAACGTTGTTATACTTTATGGTCACCTCAGTATTAGAAAATCGAGAGTTAAAGGTTTAATAAAACTAGGAATGTGTATGAACATCTGCTAGGAAATAATAAAAAGAACTGCGAGCAACTTACTTGCACTATTTCTAAATTTCAATTCTTTTTATAAAAAGTGAGCACTATTTGAGCACGTTTTTGCCATGTTTTGAGCGTTTTTTGGCGATTTTTCCAGCGCATTTGGGACAGGCCTACTCGGCTGCGCCTCGTGTCTTAAACTTGATAAAACACTCCTGCTCATTTATTAAACATAACATAGTCTCAGGACTTTGGTTGTTGTTCTTGGAGATGGAGACATGTACACGTTGACTGTTTTATATAGATATCTACGAAAGGCCTAAACTAAATATATTGTAAAAATCTCTGAGAAAAATCAACTAAATTAGAGCTAAAAACGCAGGAGAAAGTTAATAAAAGATCCTTTAAAGAGTCCCTAAACCCAAAATATGTTTTTCGCTTAAATAAATCTTTGCACCTGTTCAAAAGGCATTGCGCCTTTTTAAACCAAATCTGGCCATTATCTGTCCCACGATCGCGCTAGTAAGGGGCATGGTTCTAGTTCTGGTTTTACGTCACAAGCTGCTTTGCATGAAGACTTTGTATTGCGCGTTGGGTAGCAAATCTGGCACATCGTCGGGGTGACTTAAATCTGGTCTGATTGGCAACAGGCATGTTTGTTTGTGTTTGTTTTTTTTTTTTACAAGGATTGGTTTCGTGTTTCAGGCAGATAGAGGAAACACAGGTTGGGTATGAAAGCTTTTTAAAATTTCTTGAAACACCAAAATCCAGACTTGTTTATAAGAAGCTTGTGTCAAATAAAAGCGAACGATGGAAATTAAGCCAAGAAAAATGGCTCAAAGAAACCAAATATTGAAATAGATCAAAATATTGCCTGGGGAGCAGCTTACGAAATGGCCTTTTAATGTACTAAGAGCTCGAAGCTTATAGTTTTCAATTTTTAATTCTTAAATCGAAGATTAGCGACCAACACCTCTCTAAAAAATTGGACTTGAAGACGAAGAGAATTTTGTTTTCTGTCAGACTGAGAGAGAAAGCCTCTTTCACTTATTTTGGGAATGTGCACTGATAAACTAAGCTCTTTTGGAACAGTAATTTTTCCTGGTTGCAGACTTGCAAAATTATCTCTAAAGAGGATAATCTGCAGGTTGACGTTGCTTTGGGCCTAAGGCCGGATAACTCGAACATAAATTGCAAATCAACTTCTTCTTTTCATTAAGAAAATACTTTATCTGGCCGGAGTAAGCTTGATGAACGCATTCCATATTTTGAAGAATTCTTGCGATTCGTGTAGATTACCCACCAAATCGAGAAGATAGACCCACAATCGACAGAAAAATGGAAGATACTTTAGCCTTTTTTGAATAGCTAGAATAACTAAATGTGTTGCAGGCCGTAGTCTCCAGAAAACGATTTGTAGGAATTTTTAAAACAATTGATTGGCTGCCCAATTCCAGTGGCATTTCTGCACTATTACTTAATCTATTACTCCATGATTACTAATCCTCATCACAAATTTTGAACAAAAAATGGACATATAACAGCTTGGTCAAGCCACAGGAGTTTGAGCTAACAGCAGCAATGATCTATCACATCCATGCCAATCATGGTCTATTATACGCACTAAAAATAGATGATTCTCATTCCTTTTTCTAAAATGTTATCTTCGCCATGTTAAGAGCTTGAACCCAAACTTAAAAATCATTGCTCAATTGGCCTGTTAAAAGTAAATCAAGTGAAACATCTACCAAGAAATCATCAAAAAACGTCACGAAAAACAGTCTACTGAAAATAGAACAAATTCTCAAATAATCCCAAAAACATTTTGCAAAATAAACTATCAAAACATAAGCAAAATTTCTTAAAAACAAGGGGAAAGTCAATAAATCCACTACAAACTTCAAGAGAAACGCCACCAAAATTGTTTTTAAAAACTTAATATATTGCAAAAACCTCTGACATAAAATCAACTAAATAAGAGCAAAAATCGCAGGAGAAAGTTAATAAAAAAAGCCTTTAAAGTGCCCCTAAACCCAAAATATGTTTTTCGCTTAAATAAATTGCATTGCGCATTTTTAAACCAAATTGACTTTTTACAGGCTGTAAAAGTTACGAAATCTGGTAATCATCTGTCCCATGACCGAGCTAGTAAGGGGCATGGGTCTAGTTCTGTATTTTAGGCATCCACCAGTCTCGGAAGAAATAAAATATCAAAACAAAGGCAAAATTCATGTAAAAACAAAGGGGAAAGTAAACAAAACCACTACAAATTCAACAGAAACGTCTCCAATATTGTCTTTAAAAAACGTTCAAAATATTGTAAAACCTTTTGGAAAAGATCAACTAGAAAAAAGTATCAAACATTCAATCAACCTCGACAAAACTTGACTCACAAGACAAAAATACCCCTAAATCCCTAAAAAAACTAGGAAAAGAAACTTCACATAAGCAAAATCAAGTAAAAATCTATCAATTACTCATTCAATAACCTGGAACACAAGTGCACTAAAAGAGTTAAAATTTACCCAAGCTATTTTATAAAATAAAGTTTTAAAACCTTGCCAAAACAAACCTCGCGAAAAGGTTGACTAAAAGGAGTTTAAAAAAAATTCCGAACCTAATCCCCAATCCCGCCACATTGTCGAAATACAATAAAATTATCCAATTGGGAATTCTAAATAGTGACCGCGTCCGCTTAATAGAGGTTAAATTTACAGTAAATAAGGGGACCGCTTTTTGGGAATTTGATAAGTGTGCGTTTAATAGAGGGTGACCGCATAATAGAGGGCCACTTAGTAGAGGTTTGACTGTATGCTGGCAAAACGTGACTTACGTCCTCTTACTTTGTTGATACATAGTCGCTACCAAATAAACTCTCGAAGTTGACAGCGCTATACAGTTATCCCGAAGGAAGATACTTGCCTTCTCAGCGAATGCGCTTAGCAATTAATTTTAAACAAAGAAACGGGTGGATTTCATGCCTCCGAACATATCTGTCGTAGCGCCATATGCCAGATTTCAACCGATGTCCGACCTTGGCGAACAGTTTTATCCTACACTTCGATTTTATTTGTGAATAAACCGGATCAGCATGGTTTTGTATGCGATAAATGAGCTGCCATTGAGTCGAATGCCGTTAAAATTTCTCTTCGTAGCAATTTCTATAATGACATGGAAAAACCTCAAAGATCACTGTTCGCAAAACTTATCGAGTAATAAAATTATAACGTACGTACTGCGAAAGAAATATTCAAGGCGACATATTTAATTTTTGGAATCCTTTACCGCGTCGCTTTTAGTTAGCTATAAATGAAAGCGAAACGATCGACTTCTCTAGCTCGCTCCCTCACTCACGGACAGTCTTACATGATGAGCCACAGCTGCAGCGTTTGTGGAGGAAAATGTCTTTCGTTGGTACAAAAAGATTCAGATAAATCACAGCAATATAGACAAAGCAATCGATGCCCATTTCGTTGTTATGCTTTAATGTGATATTCACGTACAGTGGGAACATTCTGGTTAACCAATCAGATCGCAACAGGAATATCCAAGGCGAAATTTGAAAATTGTATAGTTGAATTTGCGCCATATAAATAAATATTATTATTATTATTATTATTATTATTATTATTGTTATTATTAACAATGAATAATAGAGACAGTTAAAAACAATAACAAATGTGCGCAAGGCCTCTTGGGCGAACACGTGTCTTTTAAATGGTTGCAAAAACATTGATGTTCAAAAATCTACAAAAAATTCATGAAACACCCATGCAAATGACGTAGTCTAAAATCACTTTGAAAAATTGCAAAAAATAATCCCAAAACATTCTGAGAAATAAACTTTTGAAACGTAAGAAATTACACAGAAGCGCAATGAGATACAAACATCTGTCACAGATTCATTGAAGAAAATCGCGAAGATAAATCCACTAAAAAAACTTTATATTCATGAGAAACGCGGCAAAAAACTCCTAAAAAAGGTCGAGTAAAACACTTGTGACTATACATCGGCATGATACTAGCTACAATGAAAATTAAACTCGTCCCTTATTTGAAAAACCACAAACACTCGAGTGCTACTGACGGTTTTTGACCCCCTGAAAATGCTTATGGGTGTTTTTTAACAAAAGAATTGCTAAGCTACTTTTTGGGTTAGGGTTAGGGTTAGGGTTAGCTATCAATCTTGCTTTTTCCTTCGTCTAAATTCGCATAATCAGAACCTTTTCCCGTACTTATTGCCTAATTGCACCTTCGTGCGAAAACATAGAGTAAGTCATCCTACCTTGGTCTTTTTTTAACTGGATGCCTTGGTCTTTCATCTTTACTTGTGTACAATTCTTGTTCTTGGACGTCATATTGCAACTGGAATGCTGTCAAGTCTGTCTACGAAGAACGAAAACGCGTCACATCAGCGTGCACTCAAGTATATTAAGGCTTGGATACTTATAATTAGACGACACCCCGAGTAATAACGTCACGATGCGTGGTTTTAGAAATGGGGAAGTTTGCACTTAGAAATTCTAAGGCACGGACCAAAAAACCAGGGGGAGGGGGGGGAGGGGTGAAAAATTCTCGGTGCGTGTGAATGCTCTTTTTAAAGCACACTGCATGGTTGTTTTAGACAAGTTTCCCTTACAGGAATTTCTTTAGGGAATTGTCACCCGTCAACAGGAGTAAGAACAAAGAACGAAAAAGATTTGTGTAAGATGACTTTCCCTTCCCAATTTTCCACTAAAAAATTGCATTGTTTTTAGCCGTTAAAAAGTCACGTGAACAAAATGAACAATTCAAATGGGAAAGAATGTGGATACTAAATTGCTCGTCAAGTTTCATAACGATTGGATAAATTCTACCACTTAAAATAAAAAATGTGCAAATTAAAAGCTAAGTCAAGCCTTAACGCACTTACATTGAAAGTGCAATTAAGGTTAACCAAGAACAAAAGAAATTTGATCCGGCTAACGTCCATTTACTGAGCAAACTTTTCTTATGTAACAACAAGAACAGTCCAAGATGTAGACATACTTACCGTCTTCGTCCGCGCTTAAAGCACACTGGTGGAAAATATTTTCACAAGCGAGCGGTCCTGCAGGTAAAAGAAATCAAAATTAGGTCTAGCGAACCGAAAGAAATTGCACATCAAGAATGGGCAAGACAAAAAAGGAACGCACAAGACAAAGTTAGCATTTGATAGAAGGCCGACATTAATATGTTAAGCGACGAAAGTAGTCATCAAAAACACATGGACTAAAACTGGCGCCAAGAGGTGCAACAAAAAATGCCGATATTAACGGTGTTATGCTTTCCAGCTAAACTATTACAACGATTATACAATTCCGAGGCCCCGAACAGCTTCAAACACTAGTTACGATCACGAGAAGAGATCGCCAAGCTCAAGACCTTAACTCAGTTGAGTAAAGATTGGCGAGCAGAGCTAGAAATTTCGGGGCTTTCAAAACTGAAAAAAACAGAACATAAAAAGCGATATAGGGGTAATCTGTCACCAGTAACAACGCGCACCCATTGTGCAGAAGAGAAATAAAAGACAAAAATACTGAATGCGACTCCAAACTAAACTTAATTACAAAACCTAAAAAAAATTCAAATACAATGCGCAGGAAGACCCATTAAAGTCATCAACGCTTTTATATATAAAAAAAACTCGAATATAATAGCAGGAATAACGTAACATCGAACACGTCAACGGCAAGAAAGTAAATGACGAAATTCTCTGACAACCACCAACGAAACAGCGCTTTGTGGTCAATTTGGACTGCACTGGAATTCTTTTAAGTTATTGCAAAGGCCAATTTAGCGGCAAGTCAAAGACTTGGGCTAACCGAAGCTTAAAAAATAACAAAGCAATTTCAAATATGGGTCATTATCATTGAAAAAGAGGCACTATTTAGAGTTTTTTTTCAAACTTGCCACAATTGATATCCATGCATAGTACATTGAAAATACTATTTATTTAGTGAGTCTTTTAAGACGTACTAAGGCGGATAGTTGGTCTTAACGCATAATGCGTCTTGTGCCCGTCTTTATAGTAGTCGAACTAAACAGATACAGAACAAATGTTTGTCCAAGTTTGTCCCAGGCAGATTATGCGTCTCGTATAGTTCGTCCCGTCTTTACGCTAGAGGGATAAAATGACAGGCGCATAATTCGTCTGGACGGATAATACGTCTGTTGTTGTTAAACACGAAGAAGCGCTATATAAGGAGCGGTACCTAAGGTACGTTCGGATCATTTGTCAATCAACCGTCAACCCATACAGAACTCCGTGAAAATTTGTGCAATAAAAGACCACTTCTGAGCTACAAGTTTGTAGTATTTTGTGTCTTTCTTGTTTTCGAGTTCCTCAGTGGTTCTGACGTTTCGATTTATGGCGCTAATTTTGAAATTCGAAAAGGTTTGCTTATACCATCGCACAATGGTGACAGTAAAACTTAAAATGCAAATGAAACATGGGGCGGAGCTTTTCCTTTTTTAGTGCATCTTTGTGTTTAAGCTAAATTCCGTAAAAAATGAGACGCTAAATTGGTACCGTACAAATCAGTTTTCAACTTCGAAGAAATATCTCCGTTCAGATAGTAAAGAATGTTAAAATATAGGTGGCAAATTACTCCTTAAGTTTGGCGCGAAATGTAGGCTCTGGTATGCTGGTTCATTTTAACTTTATCAAAATACAAATAACTTCCCTCAGTATAGAGGGTTTTCACGTGATGTCATAAAAAACTAAAATTCAAAAGTAAACAGACTTTTGCATTTTTATCTTCATCGCGTAAAAGGCATTATAGAAATGTATTTGCTTGCATGTTTTCAGCTCGGTAGCTTGTTTTGTTTTGAAAATAGAGCCGTTTGAATTTTAGAGTTTTTCACAGTGTGCGACATAAAGATGACTGCTCACAAGCATGTCACTTACATGAAAAAATCGATTCACCGTGTGTTTTTGAGGTTTGAAAAGTCAGCATGGTAAGGGAGGCGTCTAAGTGAATGTTTGAAATCTCAAAAGAGAGAACAAAGCCTTTGAGATAGCTATAGTAAGAAACATGTTTTAACTCGTTTCCGGCCGCCATCTTGGTTTCCCTCAGAGGGACACCAACATGGCGTTTCCATACAAAACACTAATTTTGAGTGGTACATTTTTCTGAATAACTCGAGTACGGGATATTGCACGGCTCTGAGACTTTGGCAAGTTGTTTATTACTGTTCTATCATATCACAATTTCTTGACTTTAGCTATTGAATGGTTGATGATTTTTTTTTTTACTTGCGTGACTGAAAACGCTCTATATAATCGAATTTTGACAAAACGCGCGTGAAATTTCCTAATTTCACTTGTCAGCATTCGACTACACATACCAATCACGTTGTGTCGGAAAGCGAGAAACATTGAACACACCTAAGTTTAAGGGGATTTCTTCTAAGTATCTTTGATGAAATTTACAGCCGCAAATCCAGGAAAGTGAACTGCGTTAATCAAATCAAGCACAAGCAAACCAATTGGAACACTTGTAGACTTGTACAAGTATTCACTGCTCACTGTGCGCTTCCCTAAGTATTCAAAATTTAGCAGTGCTTATATCTTCACATGTCTACTTGAAAAACAAATCAGCACCAAGAGATACCAAATTATTCGCCAAAATTCATTCCGCTACCAAGTCAATTCGCCACATTTTTTGCTTAATCTGACCAAATGATAGCGTTAGTCCTATTCTTTATTCCTGTTTTCGATAGCACAATCCACAGGAGGTACGACAAGTTCAGCATTGACTTTGTCAAGAACAATCAATGTCTGCGCAAAACAGGCTTGTCAAGTTACAAAACAGACGTATTCTGATTGCGACCAAGAACCTATCCGTGACCTTGGCAAAACGGCGATTTCAATTCAAAAGTCTGAGGTTGAACCAACATTTTGTACTTTAGAACGCGTGGCCAAAAAAAATCAGCCAACGAGAAAAAAATACCTTAGGACAGACGTCACAGTGTAACGTATCCTATAATCTGCACGTTTAGCTAGAAGGTAATTCCCCGCTGTAACTGTTTATTTCTTTTACGTTTTTTCGCATAAACCAAAACTTTCTTTAAAACAATCCGCCCACAAAACTGCGCTTTGTGGTCAATTTTGGACTAGACAGCAATTCGGTGCAAAAGCCAAAACCGAAGATTGAAAAATTACAAAGTAATCCCAAATTTGGGGCATTATCATTCCTAAGTGGTTACTCATTGTAATGCCATACACATAGAAAAGAAATCACCGTACCTTGGTTTTCTTCTTTACTTGTGTACAGGTCTTGTGCTTGGACTTCTTATAGCAATGAAATACAGTCGATAGTCTGTCTACAAGGAACACAAAACACGTCACCTAACGTACATTTAAAGGGAAAACAGTTGCCATGTACTACCGAGAACAAAATTCAAAGGGCAAACATTCATCATATACTACCAAGAACGTGTATTTAAAGGGCAATCATCTGTCATGTACTACCGAGAAAAACGCAAGGTACAGACTATAACTTACCTTATTTATCGGCACTCAGAGCTCACAGGTTATAAACGTCCAGTCACAGGAGCGAGTAGAACTGCTAGCAAGAAAAGGCAAATTGAACCGCCTTGAGAAACGAAATAAATAAGAACGAACTCGACAAAGTTTACATTCAGTGGAAGACCAACATTACCTGTTGAGAGAGAAACGTCCTTGAAAAACAGAGACTGCAACCGGCACGAATTACTGCAGGTCGCCACACTGCATAATTCGAGTGTACACTGACAAACAGAACTCGAAGTTCTTGGGCTGTTTTTTTAGGCTGAACGCAAAATCGGCGAACACTTACACCAGTCCAATGTCCTCATCAACGCTTATGCAAATCACTCGTTAGCCCGAGCAGGAGTAGGAGGTTTGCAACCAATCTCTGGAGACACAAATAACAGTAGCGTGGTTGGTGAAACAAACAGTTACTGGTGGAACAAACAAAAGAGGCTAATGACAGATCTTTTGTTTAAGCCGCATCCAAAAAAGCAAATTTTTGGCAAAGTTTTCTTTGACAACTTTCTGTGACACTTTTTTTATGCTCGTGCACATGAGAAAACTTTGCCCGAATTTTATATGCCAAATTCTTTCGCGCCAGTTAATCAGCAAATGAATTTGTCGAAAAAATTCGGAGCGATTTGCGCGGGAAATGATGGATGCGAAAAACTTGCTTTGCTTTTAGGTTTTGGGCTATGACGATGGGTCAAGCAAACTTAATCAAAGCCGGAGAATATGCGACAAAATGATAAACTAGTGAATGTTTGGAGCACGAGTGTTTGTGTGGAGATAAAATTACGCGGGGGAATTAGATAATTCAAAAACGTTTTTAACTGAAAGCCATTCCGTGAGCTCACTCCGTATGTTTTCTAGCGAATTTGAAACTGTTCTGTAACTTTTGAAAGGAGTCGAATAAAGAAAAATCCAGAACACGTTTCTTTAGCTTCTGGGTTCCAGACTTTCAGGAAAATATTTAAGTCTAAATACAAAGATTGCATTTAGTTATAGCATTCAAGACCTTCGAGTTAAGACTCGGCGGAACATTCAGTAATTCACTTTCTTACAAAACTAATGAATTATTCGAATGGCTAGCTCTATTCGGTTTAACATGGGCTTAAGTGCAGAATACCCGGCCACTCCAAGGTTTAAAAGGTATTACGTGGCTACCCGGATACGCAGTGAACGGCCTCATTGCGTAGCCGCATCAGTAGCTACTTTTTATAAACCCTTAAATATCATCTCGTTCTAAAAGAACTTAAATCATTAGCGAGGGATGACTGCGTATCCACGTATCCAGCTTTTTTGGGTAACTTCAAAAGGCCGGGTATTCTGCAGTTACCTAATATGATATAAGTGTATGGTACCTACGTTGTAATTGAACCCATTCTCCCTCTTGGAGCTAGAAATGATGATCATGACGACGACGACGGTGACGACGCTGAAATTGAAATTATTCTTGGTTTTCACGTGACACTATAAAAAATTGCGATAAAATATTTCTAAAAAAACATGATAAAAAGGTAAAAAGCTAATTCGACGACGTTTCGACGTTAACGTAACGCGTCATCAAGTCAAAAAATGATAACATTTTAGGGCGTAAAAATATTAAAAGAACAATAGTTGATTAAGAAGTGTAACAGAAATAATTAACTTTAACTAGACAAAACGTTTAGCACGTATGGAGTCCGTTTGCACGTTAAGATTAGGTTTGAGTTTCTTGATAAAAAGTATTGAAACACTAAACAATCAAACTTGCTTTGGCATTTCTTAACAATCTTGAAAAGCTTTTCATTCAAAAGATTGCTGCCACCGTGCGCTTCAGGGAGACGTTTGCCAATTGCCGAGATGTTTGCCAATTTTTCACGTGACGTCAGAAAAAAAAACTAAAATTAAAAATTTTGAATTTTACCTTCATCAAGTATATCTGCTGGCCCGTTTTCAGCTCGGTAGCATGCTTTGTTTTTAAAATAAAGCAGTGTGAATTTCGAATTTTCTCACAATGTAAATATCGATTCTCCTCGTGTTTTCGAGTTCTGAATAACCAGTGTTAAGAAGTGTCTACTGCAGGGACACCAATATAGTGTCCCCATACTAAACACTATAATTTGGTTTGAGTAATCATGCCAAGATTGAGTAATCATGCCAAGAAACTCAAACCTAATCATATGCATGGCGCCGAATATGGCCGCCACGTTTGATGCTCCTCGCAGAATTTTAATTTTACTCGTATCTCAGTTACTTTTTCTATCACTTTGGTTACACGAAGATCGTATTTTGAACAGAGTTCCTGTTTCATTTCAAGCAATTGGCTTGGATCGACCTTCTTTTCATTTTCGAAGACTTCCTTCATTTGGGCTCAATCGACGATCGATTTCTTCCTGGCAGGAACATGGTTATGTGTGCTACCTGTTGCCGCCCCTTGACCTTGCTATTTCTCACTCGGTCATCGTTCTACTGATCGCGCGTACTCGCCTCCCTACGCTATTTCCTCCGCCGACAATCAATCAAGTCAAGCCCAAATTGTTACGAAGTTCTACTCCCGAACCGATCTTCTTCGCTTACGCTCTTTTGGTCGAAGCCATTTGGATCAAACTTCATTATGTCTACTCAAAGCCCTTGGTATTTTTAAGTACCGAGGATGTCGCGCTGGAAAGGCTAAACAAGCTAGGAAACATGCTGTTCATAATATTCTTCCGATTACTTCTTCGCGTCGTGATTGTAGATCATTAAATATTCAACTTGTCACCTCTAATGGTGTCAACTCGTCTGTTTTGAAGCCTCTGAGATCATCACAGTCATTGAGTCTTCCTTCAAACAATCTTCGTTTCGCCATTTGTAATGCTCGCTCCGTTAGGAACAAAGTTGAAACAATCATTGACTATGCTGTTGGCAATGATATCGGTCTCTGTATTTTTACCGAAACTTGGTTAAAGGATCTAGATTCTGTCTGCATTGCTGATCTCTCTCGTCCTGGCTATTTATTTAAGAGTTTCCCACGGCAATCAAATCGATCTGGCGGTGGTACAGGCATTTTATTCCGCGACTCTTTTGATGCTTCACTCGTGGATGGGAAAGAACCTGATTCTTTGGAATTTTCGGAATGGATTCTGAAGACAACAAATCGTTCTATCCGCATTGTTGCTGTTTACCGCCCTCCCAGCTCCTCTGCGTCGGTATTTTTTGATGAGTTTTCATCGTATCTTGAAAACATTGTCATGTGTCCTGAACCTCTAGTTATCGCTGGGGATTTCAACTTCCACATGGATTTGGTGCATAGCAAGGATGCTGTAACATTCAACGAGTTGTTGAAAACCTTTGGCCTCTCACAACA
>JAEMWC010000736.1:47500-125000 GCA_016490735.1 Pachyseris speciosa
CGGTCTTCATCTTGATTTGCCTAGTGCCTTACAAATGATTTTTGGTTAAAGTGTCTATATCGTCTTCTGGTTTTTGGTGCTTCTGACATGTACATAAGGAGTAGATAGCTGTTCAAAAAGGTATTTTCAAATTCCGCCGTGTTTTTGCCCTGAAATCGTCGTTCAAATTTCCCGCTTGAGCCACGCCCATCAAACTTGACCGAGCTAGTAAGGGGCATGGGTATATTCCTGATCAGACGTCACAAGCTGCTTTGCATGCGTGTTTACAAAGACTTAATGAGGTGAAAATCAGTTTGTGACGTTAGATCAGGAATAGACCCACGCCCCTTACTAGCTCGGTCAAGTTTGATGGGCGTGGCTCAAGCGGGAAATTTGAACGACGATTTCAGGGCAAAATCACGGTGGAATTCGGAAATACAAGTAAAATGATCAAAATTATGGCCAACAGCAGATTAACCATTTACCTGCTGGTGTAAAAAGTCATGAAAGGAGTGTGATATTTGCTGATCGCCGATTGAGCAGAAAAAATACCTTGTCAGAAAATTTCCGCCCAATCAGAACACTGGATTTCAATGGCTTCTGGAAGTGATCCGTTAAGAAATGTTCCCAGGGGCTCCCCCGCTACCTCCAACGCAGACGCTCTTTAGGCTGGTCGGCGGTTAGCCTTTGTTTTGAAGAAGCCAATAACGAGCTGCGTAAGAATGGAAATCGACACCCGCGGAGTAATTTCCGCCAAACGATTCACATGCATCGTCTGGGAAAATAAATCCCGGGATCGAAGTCCTACTTTCCACAAATTGGAAGGCGAACTATGATTGGCTAACTGCCGCGAACGGAAGTGGTGGAAAAGTGGCGGTTCAGTTGAGCAGACGTTCGTGTAGGAACGCGTGACAAGCCCAAAGACGTCTGCGTGGGAGGCTACTCTCCCACCCGTCTCTCCGGTGTGGGCCGCGTTACCTGCCTGTCTGGTTCAGTTGGTTGAAAGCGTGCAGAAGTCTGCTCTAACAATCACTTTTTGAGATTGCTCTTATGAGTCGGCACTAGTGATCTGCGGCTTTCCTACGCTGTTGGCGCGCCGTGATGAAGCTTGCAGGCGTTTTAGGAGTCCGGTTTCCTTTCACACCTGCTGCCGCAGTCCATGAATGTCGCTCATGGGTACGGGTTGAGGTCTGGTTTTTCCCGTTCTGATTTCCGCATTGTCAGAACGGACCGCCTTAGAAGTTTCGTTACTCACAGTTATAATAGGGTTTAATTGTTTTTGCCTTCTGTGTCAAGTGTAATTATGCTTTTTTGTGTAGAATTGACCTCCCTTATAATTTAGTGTTATACACTACCAAAGGGTTTACTAAACTGGTTATTATTATTATTATTATTATTATTATTATTATTTTATTATTATTATTATTATTTTAGCTTAGTTTTTTTGACACATTTTTTTGAAGCTTTTTTTAAACAAAATTCGATTAATACAGTTTTCCCCATAGTTTGTAACTTAATAATTTTGCAATTATTTATTATTATTAAAATTATAATTGTGTCAATAACAAAATGCTCGAATGTGATTGGTTCTTAACAGCCTTTATTTGTGGCTTAATTGGCTGCTTCAGGTCCAAACTGTCCGATTTGAGCTGTCCGATTACAAACACCTGTAATCGGACAGGGCAAATCGGACAGTTACCTTATTTGGGTATGTGGAGCAGTAGCTGCCATGTCGTGTCAGTTGTCAATCTTCGCGCTTTGTAAAATGGCAACCATTCCCGTTGGTTATTTTTGTTCAATACGTTTTACAATTTAGAAAGTTGACCTCTAGAGTTTCTCACATTTTGTTATTGACACAATTAATTGGTAATCGGACTTCGTGTCGTACAACAGGGGTAATCGTGCTCGTAATTTCAAATCAGCCTCGCGCTACGCGCTCGGCCAATTTGAAATCACTCGCCCGATTACTCCCTGAATTGTACTCCACTCAGTCCTATTACCATTACTTTATTTGCAGAAAATAAAGTCAGATTTCCACCATCATCTATGCGCAAAAAGAGTGCTCTCAGAAGTTTAACCGACGGATTTCTAGCGATGTCTTGTTGATGTTCTGATGACAAATCCCTAGTTATTTCAAATTCATGATGGACCACTTCGATGATGTTTATCATGCCAAATTTAGTAAATAAGCGAGGTTTCATAAGAATCCGTCGCAAACTTGTGGAAATATGAGACGCCAAACTTGCCACTTTTTTACAGAGAAATGTATGGCAGGGGGCAACCGGTTCCCTTTCAATCCAACTTTCCCTTAAATATCGATCTCACCAGACTACACACTGTATGATTTAAAATCTTTAAGTATTCATAAGGGAAAAAACGAAGAATAGACCATGGCAGTCAACGTTTGGCCACTAGTAAACTAACGCGAGTCAACCTTTGGTCAGCTGTTAGGATAATGCTGGCCCACAGTTGGCTGAAAAGAGCTGTTCTTCATTTTTACCACAGTTGATCTACAAGGAGAAAGTAACTGGGTGTCTGGAAAACTCAGACCTAGAAAACTCAGACCTCAGACCTCAGACCTAGAAAACTCAGACCCCCCCAATCTGGAAAACTCAGACCCCCTCAAAACTATACAAATTTTTAAAGTCAAATAAACGTGGGCAAAATGAATTATCGCCGTTCATTGCACTGAAATGTTATAACCTCTGTTTATCGCAGATAACAAACACTTCACCTTTGTCGTCTCATGTTATTATAATCGGCTCCGGAGCACGAGAGCTAGAAAACTCAGACCCCCCCAAACTGGAAAACTCAGACCCCCTCAAAACTATACAAATTTTCAAAGTCAAATAAACGTGGACAAAATGAATTATCGCCGTTCAGTGCGCTGAAATGTTACATCCTCTATTTATCGCAGATAACAAACATTTCACCTTTGTCGTCTCATGTTATTATAATCGGCTCCGGAGCACGAGAGCTAGAAAACTCAGACCCCCCCAAACTGGAAAACTCAGACCCCCTCATGAACGGCGATAATTCATTTTGTCCACGTTTATTTGACTTTGAAAACTTGTATAGTTTTGAGGGGGTCTGAGTTTTCCAGTTTGGGGGGGTCTGAGTTTTCTAGCTCTCGTGCTCCGGAGCCGATTATAATAACATGAGACGACAAAGGTGAAGTGTTTGTTATCTGCGATAAATAGAGGGTGTAACATTTCAGCGCACTGAACGGCAATAATTCATTTTGTCCACGTTTATTTGCCTTTAAAAAATTTGTATAGTTTTGAGGGGGTCTGAGTTTTCCAGATTGGGGGGGTCTGAGTTTTCTAGGTCTGAGGTCTGAGGTCTGAGTTTTCTAGGTCTGAGTTCTCCAGACACCCGAAAGTAACTGACTCAGTTATAAAAAATAGGAAATGGTGAATTCTCTTAATCAATGGAAGTGCTGCGGTTCATTTCATTAACTTCGATTTATCCACCACAGGTCCATTAAGAGCATGCATATATCACACACAGCAATGAGCCATTCACAGTAAGACCAAACTTGAAACAGGTTTGAACATTTCATGGGGCAGATTTCAATCGCAACCAAAGCAAACACTTTACCCAGTGACAACAATGCAAACAACACAATTAACAGATCAAAACTTGGAGCAAATACATAACATGGAGTCAAGCATTGGGGACAAAGGCAGAAAGCGGTTCAGATCTTCTTAAACGGTCACAAAGCGCCGTAAAGAGAAAGACGACAGTTCCTTCTATCCCTTTCGTAACAACTGAAGATACCAACAGGTCACTGAGAAGCCTCACTGAACTAGAAGCTGGAGGATAACGAGGCCCACGTTACCCCTGGAAATGCAAATTACTTTCAACATTTTTACCTGCAAAGGTATGTAAACTAACCTCTCTTAAAGTTACTTGTCTCGTCTTCAGGCATCGTTAACAAGTCTGGTTACATGGGAAAGAACATGAACACATTTCAGATAAAGAAATCTGTCAAACGGTAGCATAGCACGTTCCATTTGGCCTACTGTACGTCTTTATTATTTGAAAACCGAATTAGCAGCAAACCTAAACTTGTGATGGTGAGAAACAAATATACACACCTTTGTGATGTCCTCCCTTTCTGGCTATACTGAGATAATCTATGCAGTACTCCTCGAGGGATACCGCATGCTTGCGCTCCTTCTGAGTGGAGAATCCTGAATGATGGGATCTACAGAAAAAAAGATAACATTTAACAAAGTTGCTTTCTTACCTGGAGATGCCACAGCAGCAAAATCACTCACCTTTTCGCCGGAGCGCATCTGCTGCACTGGAGGTGTCCACACCTGATGAACTACTCTGACATGGAGCACTGCTCAGAAGGTCTTTCATTTTAAGAGTGAAAAAAAGTCAGTATTGTCTCAAGAGACATGGACCTTCAGTACCAAACATCAATTCAATTCAATTCAATTCAATTTATTTAAACTCACACAAATACAGTGTATTAGAGAAACATCCTCTACGTATAAACGAAATAAGCTTGTAATTGTTGTATTGTAATAACTCTAGTTCATCTCTTTGTATCGTTTATATAGATCTATCTTCCTTCTCCTCTCCTTAGTTTGTCTTTCCTTTTCTTAATCTCTTCCTACTGAATTGCCTTGTTTTACTCTGCCCGCCTCGACTAGCCAAGCTATATGCAAGCAGAGGAAGTTGGTATGTGTGTTTATGTATAATTTCTATTTTGTTACTCTTACAGACATCAATAAACATTGACTTGACAAACAGCAGTTGGAAAAAAAACACTCAGACTTTCCTAATTAATTAATTTCCTTACCTGGATGTCCACCACCTTCCTTGCAAGCCTGAGGTAATCAGTTGAGTCTCTACTCGTGCCATTCCATGAGCTGCTAACTGGAGTAGCATCTGTAAATAAAACATAATTCACTCATTTATTGTTTACTGCTCTACTTAAGCTGTTACCCACCAAGTCAACACACTACGTATAAACGAAATAAGCAACTTTTAACAACTGTTAACTTTATTTTTACTCTGAGGGAGCCCAATGCCTATAAGCCTCGTGGTTTCCTTTTGGGCTTCCTCGCCACTTTCATTTGTTTTGTGTAACTGTTTTGTTTTATCGTTATTCGTATTTTGTGGTAAAATAAATAAACATCCAAACTCACCTCCATTTCGTTACGCCTCTCTGGGCCTGGGACTAGCTGTTTGTGGTGTCATCATTAGCAAGTCTGTGAAGGGATAACAATACGTCATTACAATAATGCACTACCCACCGCGTACACAAAGGATAAAATCAAGAAATCTATTGCACATTCCAGAGCAGTCATTTCAATGGCTATATCAGTTAAGCAAGCAAACATTGTTATTATGTGAACTGTCACTCAGGTTGAGGTTCCACATCAAGGTGGCTCACACTGGTTTCTAGCACTTTCCAGCTCTTCTACTTTGATGGATCATCACTACCAATCTTTAGAAAAGTTTTTATCTTTACAGTGGTATCAAACAAATTGGTGAACGAGTTATGAACATTTTTCAAAATACAACTAATTTTAGATTTAAGCAAAAGCAACTCAAAAACGAGCTCTGTGACCCCCAATTTTTATTGTTCAAAAGTAATAAGCATGTCAAGATCCAACATTTTGCATAGTTTAAAACAATTGTAAGAGCGGTGGCTCTGAACCGCGTCGTACATTAAGCTAATTATTTCACGGCAATGTAAAGTGGGAACTCATTTTTGAGTCATTGTCGTTTAAAGCAAAAAAAATTAGGGGTGTTTTGAATAGGTTTAAGTGTTGCTATGGTAACCTTTTATGTCTAAAAAAGTTTCATAACTTGTTCATAAAAAATTGGGCATTTGCTTGAAACCGCTATAAAGGTAACAACGAATTAAGATTGGTAGTAATGATCCATCAAAATAAAAGTGCTGGGAACAAGTGTGAGTCACCTTAAATGTCTTCAGATTTGACAACAGCTAAGTTATTAATATTGATTTCATCCCTTATCACCAAATATGTTATGTCTGCCATCCACAATACCTTTGTGGCCTCTTCCTTTTCTGGCCATCCTCAAGTAGTCACTGTCCTTTGCAGCATCAGATGTGGATTTTTTGGGACTGCTGCTGGGGGTGCGGGAATCTATAAAAGAAAAAAGAACAGTCCTCTCTCAGGATCTCACAGTGAGAATGTTTCTGTTAAATTCACGTACCTTTCCACACAATAACTGCACTGTGTCTGCAAGACGACAGAGGTAAGGAAGAAATACTCCTTCATAATTTTATTGTTCTCTAATTGGCTGCAAACTTGTTATACCTTTTTAGGCCTGGAAATCCAAGAAAGCCTGGCTTAAATCTTGAAGGCCAGGAAGGCCGGGCTTTTTTGACCAAGGTTGCCGAGAAAGCCCGGCCTTGGAACTAACAAGGCCACGAAGGCCAAGCTTTGGTGGCCAAGGATGCCGAGAAAGCTTGGCTGTGGCCATGCTTGCCGGGCTTTACCAGGCCGCATTTTCCCGGTAAGCCTGGCCAAAAACCCGGAAAGCGTGGCCTGGCCAGGCTTTGCCAGGCTGGCCGGGATTTTGGCCGGGCTCCTGATGCAAGGGCAGTAACCAACTATATTACCATAAAGCGTTATCTTCCATGCTATTTAAAACTTGGCCCTAAAAATATGTACCTTATCTGCTGCCAAAATAATGTGATTCTAACATCTTTTCTACAGTACCTTTACTAAATGCAATAAAATACACATGTTTCAGGGGGAAGGGTGTGAACAAGATAGGGGACCCCATACAATAAAAATACAGAAATGGCACTCAGAGCTATTTACTGCGACAGATCATCAAGTTATGATACATTACTGAATATGGCTAATCTGTGCACCCTGCGTAACAGACAGTTACAGGATATGACTGTTCTTATGTACAAGACAAAAAACAACATTTGTCTGAAATATATTGCAGACCTTTTTCAAATGACAGACACTAAATATTCACTGAGAAACAAGGAGTTCGCCATTCCTAGATTAAATACGACTACACATGGCAAGCATTCCATCAGATACATATTTGGCCCAAAGTTATGGAGTCTAATACATAAAAATATAAGAGACCTTCCTGCATTATCTATATTTAGGCAGCGTATTAGAAAGCTTGATTTAAATTCCTTACTGGCCGATGATCATTGTTCTGATTGCATTTTATGTCGTACATAATAGACACTTTAATATTTTATTAAGTTTATATGCATTTCTAAATAGTTCTAAGCCACACTCAGCAATCATGCACATGTAAATAATCTCATCAACTTCATACTCGTTTTATCAATTGTAAATAGTTTTATCAATTTTAAATTTAATTGGTATAATAGAGCAGTTTTTAGTTGAGTGTCGTAAAACCAAAGCTAAAGCAATTACTCCATCCAATCACAACAGACCGAAACAGTGCAACGAACCAATCTGTATTCAAAGCAATTACACGTAGCCGGCACAAAGCGTGGGAAAATACGCGCATGATATTCAGTGTCACTATTGATTTGATGAGGAATCGAAGACGAAGGGGAGCCTGGTGAGAACAAATATTACATCTCAAAATACAAGCAAACATTTCCTTGAAAATCTACAAGTAGGAAGCTTCAATCTGCATAACATGATTACCCCAAGTATTAAAAACTAGCATGCCTTGTTTTTGTAACATATATGTATATGTACATGTGTAGCTCACAAGGCCTAATGGCCTGGTAACTAGAGCCACTCTGTTGCCTCTTTTATGACTAGGTTGCATGCATGATTACCTTTTTTCCCTTTTGGTCTTTCTCCATCAATGCTATCCTGAGTATACCACTCCCCTCCTTTCTTCTCATACCTCTTGGGTTCAGGGAAGGGGGTATGAGCTTCCATTGATAAGAGACCTGTTAAGAAAACCACCTCAAAATTTAACTTAGCACATTTGATTGGGTCACGTTTAGAGGTTCATGAAAGACTCTGTCGTGTTTAGAGGCTCAGCCCTGTGGAATGCAGTGACCAACAATTGCAGTGCCCTGACAAAAACATTCCGTATCGTGACCTCAGGCTAAAGCTTAAATCTCTAGTTAATTTTAATGAATTTAGCTTCAAGATAACATCTGTATCCACTTGTAATTTTAGAAAAAATGACTTTGTATATACTTAAATTTATGTTCATAATTCCATATTTGTTAGCACCGCTGATTTAAGTTCAAACATTCTTTCTGTAGATACCCCTAGTATTTAGTTTTTTAGTTTACTTGGTGATTAGTTAATTGCAAACGACCCCACAAGCTCGTGTAGCTTTAATACTCATCATTTTAAAATAAAGGCTATCAAGAGCTAATACAACAACAACAACAACAACAACAACACCAGCTTTATTAACAAATAATAATTGAACTTAATTTGCAACATAATCTAATAATACAGGAAAGGTAACATTTACTCAGAATAACTGAAAAGCTAATCGAGCTGAGTAAAATTAAGGAGGTACTAAAGCTAGAGCAGAGCGGTTAATAAGTCAAAAAAAGAAGACAAAAATAAATAAATAAATAAATAAATAAATGAGAGAATAAATGGGGGAGGTGTTAAATGCTTTCATCAAGGTGATTCCAAACTTTAACAGCTGCAAAGCGAGAGTTGAATTTACCATAGTTTGTTTTGATGGCATTGATGTAATAGGTTGATTTAGAAGTAAGCCTGGTATTGTATGAGTGTATAGATGCTACTGTTCGAAAAATGTTTTCAAAGGAAGATGGAAGAAGATTATAGTGATAGTGATACATGAGGAGTGCATTGTGAAGGTTAACAAGATCAGTTAATTTAAGAATCTCTAATTCCTTAAAAAGAGTTTCAGAGTTTTCATCTGGTTCCGAAAAAGTTATAGTACGTATTGCTCTCTTTTGAAGAATTATTAGAGGTCTGAGAGTAGAACTATAAGTATTGCCCCAAATTGAACATGTCACTGTAGTATAAAAAAATCCACAAGAATCCACAGAGAGGTGTACATCAGTGACTCAAATGATTGCTAATCAGTTTCAATATATGTTGTGGTATGAAATTTACTTTGGTGTGAAATTATTTCATACCAGTATTAAATTTATTTCCTCTGTCTCCTATGATAACATCTCAGTAGTACTGGCCTCCACACACTTGGAACTATGGCTGTATCTAATAACAGAAAGGAGCAACCTAACATGGAGCAATGTGATATGGAGAGAAATGAGTGGATACCATGAGAATGCTCCAGTTTGCAAAAATGCAAGATCTGTAGTTAAGTAATAGCCCCCCTTGAACAGAAAGTGATCACTTCTGTTAGCAGTTAAGATTAAATTAAAAAGGCTCCCTGAGTCAAAGTAAAACACATGCATTAAAACAGGATGTTAGACCAGTTTTCAAAACTAAAGAAAAAGGATCCAAACATTTATAGCCGCCACCTTTCTTTGCAAGCTTAAGATACTTTGTTTTAGTTTGGACATTCCTTGGAGAGTTTAAGGTTGATGGACGTGGACTATTATTAGACACTGTCACCATTTCTGAAGGTAAGTTAGAAGACTCTGGGTTAACAGTTAGAGTGAAGATGTTAGAGATAATTAAAGCAATGGTAAGCACGTACATCCCAGTTTGGCTTAAGTCATGACCAGCTCCATTGGAGGGAGGCACCTTTTCTCTTCTGTGTCTCTGACATCCACTCCATCATGGCTATACCACTGTCCATCTTTTTTCTCATATTTTACTGGTTCTTGTTTTGGAGTGTGAGAGTCTTCTACCAACAGATCTAAAATGGAATTGCAGTATTACCGGTACTTAAATAATTACCGGTATTACCGGTACTTAAATAATTTAAAAATGTTGTTTTAAAAGTGTTGTTTTATTTTTTCAAACTTAAATAATTATTGTAAAAATTCTAATAATGTTGCAAGAGTCTAAAACAATCACTGATTGGGGGGGGGCACTGTCTCAGGCATTTGGTGGTTTTAGAACAAAACTGTTCAGTGATTTCCTGTTCAGTGATTTCCTTCCCAGTTGCTCAATTCAGCACTCCCTCTGTGTTGAAAAATCTAATTCAAATTAAACACCAACCCCATCAACATACATGTGTCTAACAAACTGAATGTAGTTTGGTATTGTCTGTACTCTTAACAAAAACAAAATTTATCATCATAGTGGTCAAAATGTTGTGGACTAAGGAGGCGCAGCCAAGTGAGTCCAGAACAAATTTTGACCACTGTGATGACATATAACATTGTTGATTTGTTTTTTACGACAATATCAACGTCAAAGAAAATGAAAAGGTTGTTGCATGAAACACTGACGTCAGCAGCAGCAGCTAGACTCTTAACAACAATGGCAAATTAACCAATCAGAGCGATTGCAAGATTACTAACAGTTTTGGTAAAAAAGAGTACAGACAACACTAAACCACATTCCATTACCACGACATTTAATGTCAATGAAAATGAAACATAGGCACGCGAAGCGTGCATGAGCTGTTTTGTAATGGCTCACCACTGGACAACACGTGAACGACTGTTGTAATCTCAGAATTAGTAATAAGTGATAGCAGAAATAAGGCGTTTTCAAAACCATACGTTTTCAAAAGACTTCATTTTTGAAGTCATTCTCAAAAGTTTTCAAACGAAAATGCATTTGTGTCCCCTGGGTTCCAGAGGTTTCATTTTTCTTTAGTGGGGAGCGGTGAATGCGACTTATGGCACCCAGGGTAGCAATAGTGTGGATTCCCTTGCTTTACCGATATTGTGTGCAAGTTCTTGCCTGTTTCACTTGTAGGAACGGGCACTTCTGTTTTCAAAAGACTTCACTTTTGAAGCCATTCTCGAAAGTCTTCTTTTTGATCAGCGTTTTTGGGCGTTTTAGTGTGGACGATAGGCGAAAACACATCAAAATGTATGCGTTTTCAAACAAAAACGCATTTGTGTACCCTGGGTCCGAGAGGTTTCATTCTTTTTTAGTGGGGAGCGGTGAATGCGACTTATGGCACCTAGGGTAGCAATAGTGTGGATTCCCTTGCTTTACCGATATTGTGTGCAAGTTCTTGCCTGTTTCACTCGTAGGAACGGGCACTTCTGATTGGACAGATATTTATAGTTTTGAAACGTCACAATGCACTTGTTTTAAACAAATCTTTTGCCATTTGTGTTTCACTTCCGGAATGATAAATTGTAACAACGTTTAAAATCATTTAGAAGGGCCATTAAATTTTAAAGAAAGTCCATAACTTTCTGTGAATTTACTTTTACATGTAACAAGATTGTTTGTGATATAAACATAATTTAATTGGCCTCAACAATTACTAGAGTTTCAATGATTGGTTATTGATTTTATCGAATTATCCAATTTGATTATGGCTCACTGAATTTTGCCAATCCATTGACATTACCAATTAACAAGCAATGAGAACACTTTTACAACTAAAAGAAAGAGCTCTCATGAAACAGGTACGTTTTCAAAGCCTTTTTAAAACTATCAACAGGGTTACTTTGTCTAATGGCAAGCGATAGCTGATTCCATAACTTCGGGGCAATTGCTGCAAAAGATCTATCTCCATAAGTAACTGTAGTAGTCTTCAGGATAACTAGGAGGTTGGAATCACTAGAACGAAGAGAGCGACAGGGAGTGCAATGATGTAACAGTTCATTAATATACACCGGGGCAAGGCCATTAAGAGATTTGTATGTTACAAGCAACAGTAACTTAAAAATTATTCTGTCATTTACAGGAAGCCAATGCAACTTTTTTAAAACAGGAGTAATGTGATCAGTCTTCTTCATGCACACAGTTAATCTTGCCGCGGTAAAGGCATGGACAATGCGCTCAGTATCCACTTGCAAAAGATATTTTCTGATTCTGCCAACAGAATTAAATGAATGTGAGAGAACGCGACAGGTATTGTTGACATGGGGAACAAAGGTGAGGTGTGAATCAAGCGTGACTCCAAGGTCTTTGATAACACTTAAGTAGGCTGAACATAATGATAACCCATTTTAAAAAAAGCAGTCGGCTCAGCAGGTGAAAAACGCAAAGAGAAATGGATTATCTAAGTCTTCGAAGGATTACATTTAAGCATATTCCATAAATTCCAACTTATGATATCATCTAGTCACAAACTGAGATTTTCTAAAGCAACGAAATGGTTCCCTTTATGCATAGAAATGTAGAGCTGGGTGTCGACAACATACATCATTACGTCGAAACCATGTGCGAGGATGATATCTTCAAGAGGGGCGATATACAGCAAGAATAACAGCAGTCCAAGGACGGACCCTTGAGGAACACCACAAGATAGATATCTTGGTCGAGAAAGAATCTCATCGAGGGCAATGCAAATTTAAGGCCTCGCTCTCCAGAAAAGACTACCATTATAATAGTGGTATTTGTTTGTGTGATCGTAATAAATATGACACGCATCACTGCTTGTATGGTTTGCAACATTTTGCCTTCACGTATCTCTGCACATGGTAAGATACCTTTTCTAGAGTGCCTTGTTAGCCGTGACAACAACAGACTACAGACGACAGTTTACAGAAAACCCACACACACTGACAGACTACTTGACGAATCATCTTACAACCCTACTTCACACAAAGCAACGACAATACGGACCTTAACGAGACGAGCGCAACTAGTTTGCGACTCGAGCGACAGTTTAGCAGACGAGCGCAAATACTTAGACAACGTTTTCAGTAAGAACAACTACAACCGCGACTTTGTTAGACGCAACACTTACAGGACAGAACCAAACGCTACGAACGCTAACCGGCGACACCAGTCACTACAACGACTATACCATACATCAAAGGAACTTCTGAGACCATTGCACGGATACTACAACCTTACAATATCCGTGTCGCTCACAGACCCATCACAACTTTACGACAATCATTGACGAACGTTAAGGACAAAGACGAACCAAAAAACAGACAGGGAGCAGTTTACAAGATCAAATGCTGCGACTGTCAGGCCACTTATATCGGTGAGACTGGCAGAAATTTGAACGTAAGACTGACTGAACACAAACGAGCGACGAGAAATGGTGACATCAACAATAACATTGCTGAGCACCATTTACTGACAAACCACACAATCGACTGGGACTCTGCTAAATGCATTACCTACTGTACTAACTACCACCAACGGATCGCACTGGAAAGTTGGTTTACTAACTTAGAACAGACACCACTGAACCGTTGTCAACAGCTTCCCTCACCTTACAAACGACTTATTGACGATATCAACGACAGACAAACAATAGACACACCGACTAATTTGACTAACAATACACCTACGAACATTTGACTAACAAAAGACGGATCGAAACGCACCAACCATGGTTTACAGTCTTCACAGCCAATAACATCACGGCTTAACTGACAGACAACCAATAACATCACGACTTCGTTGACCAATCACATCAACGACCAGAGTACTTATACCATCTCCTGACGTTACTAAAATCACTTGACTCTGATGATGACTTCCGCTCAGGTTGTCGAAACGTCAGTCAATGTCACCACAAACAGTCCTTCTCAGGACTACACTCACCCGGACGATCGTGCTTCACTTAGTTATGTTACAACCAGAAGGAAAAAAGAAACAACCTAACTACTTCACAAGCACTATATTAATCAATACCTTTAAAAAAAAAGACTGAAGCAGTTCGTTTATATTGAATTGTACTGTTTTCTGCTCACTGAAATTATCTTTAAAAAGAGTTCTTTTCTAATACTAGGGTGGAATATATAAATGAATTACAATTAAACAAAAGTCATGTGGTTTTCAGACATTTATAGCAGTGTTTGAGCATAATAGCTTGTTTGTCAGTTTGGAATTCTACAGATGCTATGTATAAACTCATTAAACTAGAGAATAATTACAGCACACATAAATCAGATTGTTCATAATCAAGTTTAGTTTACATACGTTAAATTCTCTTGCCGTCTCTCCGTGAACAAAAGCCATACGAGTTTTGACTCGTATCGCCTCATTTCGTTGACTTTTCAGAGTGAATCCTAGGAAAGAGTTGTCCACTGATAACGCTGTTCACAAAGAAGAAAGGAAATTGATATAAACACAGAAACCAGTTGGTCACTAGCCACCCTATAAAGACCTTCAAATTGCGGTTACAGAAGCGGAACAAAAAGAACTTCCTTACATGTTGCACTACAAGTGGGGTGTAACTAAAATCAGCTCTCCAGAGGCACTTTTCACTGACTCCCTGGCAGTCCATGGACTACCATGATGGACTACCGAAATGGACTACCTAAATGGAAAATTGAGGTTAGTCCATTTAGGTTAAAAAGATCTTGAATTACCAAAGCTTGGTTGTTTTGACTTGATTGAGCCCAATCTCTGCCAACTTGTGTTAGTAAGTACGTAGTGTAACTATCATATCTAATATGTGTGGCTATTGGCAATCATATGGATATACTGGCATACATGGCCGTATACTGGCGTATATGGGAATACACGGGCATACATGGCCATACACTAATGTACATGGCCATACACGGGCATATATGGGCCTACACTGGCGTACATGGCCATACACTGGCATACATGGGCATACACGGGAATACATGGGCATACATGGCCATACACTGGCACAAGCGTATGGCCATGTATTCCTGTGTGTGGGCATGCATAGCTATGTATAAAGGCTTCTCATGGCTACACGTATTAGAGCACGGTAAACCACTATATGATAGTTACACTACGTATCTAGGCTTGTTTTTTTTAAAAGCTGCTGGTCAGCTGTTCTGCAGACGCATTCATTCGTCACTTGTGATGGCTGAAATGCTGGATGATTAGTACAACTTTGAATTTATACTCGTTTATTATAAATATGGTAGGGAAAATCGAAGATTTTGGTCTTAAAGTGCCCCTAACATTGAAATTTTTTTTTTCGCTAAAATTAATCTTTGCACCTATTCGAAATGCATTGAGCCTTTAATTTTTTTTAACCAAATCTCGACTTTTTATAGGCTGTAATGCACCTATCAATGTAAGTCCTGAGGGGGGGGGGGGGAGATACGGGATGAGGTGGGGACTTTGTTGACATTTCCTGCCCTGGGTGGGGAATTTTGACAAACTTTGAAGAGAACTTTGGCCCCAGGGTGGGGAAGTTTGATCAAACTTGAAAACTGAGATAATATTCATCAAGGACCGTTTCCTAAGCTTGGACTTTGCCATGGTTAAGTACACGCTGCGATACTGCCTTCTTGAAAACCGACAGAGCAGAGCCTGGATATGAGTGACTTGCTATCATGAAAATACCCAAAAGTCCACGTGAGGCACGAACAAGATGGAGGAAAGAATGCCCAATCTGTTGTTACTATAAACCATCGGTTTCTTTCGTTGTTCTTTCATCCCGTTGTTAAAAGAAAAAATTAAACTGTGATTGGATCACAATTCCTGCAGTAGAGAACTTTGAACTCGAAACTTTACCCCAAGGGTGGGGATGTTTGACTCAAAATTTGCGTTTCGGATCAAAGTCCCTACCCCATCCCGTATCCCCCACATCGGGACTAACATTGATAGGTGTATAAAAGTTACGAAATCTAGCCGTCATCTGTCTCACGATCAAGCTAGTAAGGTGCGTGGGTCTTTTCCCCGGTAAACATCACAAACTGATTTTCATCGCGACGCGTCATTGTAAACATGCATGCAAAACAGTTTGACTTCAACTGGGGAATAGACCCACGCTCCAGCTGACTTGGTGGTGTACCAAATGATGCATAGTTTATCGCAAGCCCCATAAAAAAACCTGCAAAGCTGGAAATAAACGCTACATGATTTTTGGAATAAGTACAAAGTATTATATTAGCGGGGAAAATAACTATTCTTGGGGTTAGGTGCACTTTAAATAAGGTAAGGCTTTTGGGAAGCAGGCTGCACCCCACCCAATTTTTTGGGACTACCCCCCTGGGGCTGGTCCTATTCCACTCGCCACTTCCTCCCCAAGGAACACCATGTGCTCTACACTGCAAACTCGCACGTCATCTCGTCCAATTCGCCTACTAAACCTGAATGCTCGATCTATCAACAGCAAAAAGATTGAGTTTTGCAATCTTGTGGAGAGCACTCAGCCTGATGTCATTGTCTGCACTGAATCTCAATTCCTTAACACCTGAAGCAACAATTCTACCTCAACCTCCAGGGCGGGAACACATTTCTAACGAGGCTATGGTAAACAATTTACCAACAGTGCCACCAACTCCAGGTCAAGCGCCACCACTTGAACCAACGGTAAAGGAGCCAGCCCCACATCCCTTATCTACCATAGCAACCTCTATGCCCGCACCTCCCTCCCTCCATCCGTCGATCTTGACACCCCCTCCCACAGTCGAAACGCTGTCGCCAGCAAGAAAGCGTATACGCCCACAATTAAAATTTGTAAATTACATGGACGATGAACCGAAGAAGCTTTCAAAACGATCTCGACGTTTACACAGGAAGTCACCTTACAAGTATTCCAAATATCAAGAAGACGATTGATGTTTCCTCCACACGGAGTTCAAGAGGATTACTGACGTTTATTCATTTCAAATCTCTTTCTGTATTGTTTTTGTATTCGCTAATAAAAGGCAATAATGTCCCAAGAAACGTGTTGTTCGAAAACATTCATTAGTCGTGTGTTGAAAATTAAGCGCTCCGAACATCCATTGTTGTTGTTAGATGATAGAGCTGTCCTTTGGACCTTTTTACTGTTGAGTTCGTATGCAAATATGGGGCAGTTTGGATCATTAGTTTTGAATAATTATTGACTAACGGAGCGTAAAGCAACGTTGACGCTACCAACGAAAAGCGCGCTTTTATTTTGAAAATATCAGATTCTTGACTGACCAATCAGGGTTAAAAGAGATCGGGCAAGTCTGGGCAGGTCTATCGTTGCTATTGTACTAGAGTGACGCTCATTAGTAAACCTATCCACTGATTAGTATGGAGGTTATAACAATGGGTGACGTCATTGACTATCCCTAAACTATCCTTACCTATCCACCAAAGGGGGTTAATTCTGCTGAACATATACTACTGAACTACCGCTTAATAAAAGAACAGTCAGAACCAAGCGGTTGTTAGAATAGACGGATCAGGTTAAGTTCTTCTGACTGAGGTGCCACACAGCAAGTAATTTCCTATATTTTAATGCTTTCAACTAAGTTACAACAAGCCTCGGCAAATCTATTGTTTTAATTGTCTGAGAGCGACGCTCATTAGTAAGCCTATCCACTTATTAGACTTATTAGTATGCAGAAAGGCAGGGGAAGGCAGAAACGAGGCTTAGAGTACGGAAATCCAAATTAGTATGCAGGAAGACACTTATGCAGGAAGACAGGGGAAGACAGAAATCCGGATAATTCCAAATTAGTATGCAGGAAGACAGGGGAAGACAGAAACGAGGCTTAATTCCAATGAACATATACTACTCTCCTCCCTCGTGAATGCTCTCTGAAACCCCAAGACTTATAGTCGAATCTCCGCTGGCAGACACCGCCTCTTAGAAGCGAACACAGAAAACCTAGAAATCAAATTCAAGTGATTGCATGATCTTTTATGTTTAATACCGTAAAAGCTCTATTAAGCCCCCGGGGGGCTTATTTAATATCAGGCCTTATTAACGGGGGCTTATTGGAGAAGGGGGCTTAATAGAGAGGGGGCTTATTTCAAATCTTTGAACACGCCGTTTTTGTGTTAAATAGTTTCTGTACAAATCTCAAATAACTGCAGTAAAACTTAATTATTTAATACCGAGCAGGAAACAGTATTTTGTTTTTTATTGTATATTTGTTTACAAACAAACCAAGTGGGCCGCATAAAGTGTATTTCGTAATTCGTAAGAGGAAATAGGAGGGACTAAATGCAAAATCTCGTGTCCCAAAAGGGGGGGGGGGGGGTATTACAAAACCGACTCCCAAACGGGGGGCTTATTAGAGAGGGGGGCTTAAGAGAGAGGGGGACTTAATACAGCTTTTACGGTAGATGGTTCCACGGTTATTGGCGCCATATTAACTGGGGGCAAACGCGGCTAAAATTACAGTGAATGTATGGGATTTTCACTGACTTTAAATCGCTGTAACACCGCTACTAAGAGGCGGATTTCCGCAGCGAAAATGTCTTTCAAAAGACATTTGTACTGACATTATTTTCATGAAGTATAAAGAACAGATTCAGGATACAACGACCGTCAACGAATTTTTAAGATTTCGTACAAACCTCTGTAATCAAAATTATGCAACTTACCGCGAATTTAGAAGCCCCATGAGATAGATAGAAACAATATTTAAAGAGGGTGGCACCAAAAAGCTAACACGAAGTTAATTACGGTGGCCCTCGTTATTATAATCTGATTTACAACAATTAATAAAGTAAAAACATTGAAATATGGTAATATAACAAAAGAGAATGAGAAAACTTAAAAGTTTTTAAGACGTAAATTTTCTTTAAACTTATCTAGGTTATACCCTCTCACGTCTACGGACAACGAGTTCCAAGCATGTACACCACAGTATTGAAAAGATCTTTGTCAAGCCTTCGAAGATAGCTTTGGTATGGAGAGGTTTCCATTTGCAGCCGATCTGGTGCTAAAGTTGTATCTATCTTTGACGTATTCGAAGCTGTTCTGCAGATAATCAATGCTAAGAAGATTTATAATTCTAACTTACGGACGTCGTACCTTCATTAACGGCCTTATTTTCGGTTGAATGAACGATATCAAAACAACCGTTATAAGTAGTGGCAAATGTTGGCAATCCGGCTCTTTTTAGCGGCGTTACAGCGGCTGAAAGTCGGTCAAAATCCCATACATTCACTGTAATTTTAGCGCGTTTGGCCCCCAGTTAATATGGCGCCAATAACCGTGGGAACAATCTATTGAGGTGTAAACTATACTAAGGAGGTTTGAAATTGAAACTAAAATCTATATTTACAGTAATCAGATCCAATTTGAATTTAAGAACACTCTAATCTAGTTAGTAATAGGACTAAATAGACAAGTAAATGACGAATGAATAGATAAATAAAAAGACATAAATAAATAACTCAATAAATAAATACAAAAGAAATAAATAAGTACATAGGTGAAATTATACCAAGTAGCTAATAGTGGACCTTATTGATAATTAATAAAGTGTATATTTATTCAAAAAAAATAATAATAATAATAGTGGACACAACTGTTGATTCAAAAATGGAAATGCTCTACAATGGTAAGGTACTTTTAGCTTAAGGGTAGTTGATTCCATACTACAATAGACCTTTCATAAAATGAAAATTTGTAGACATTAGAGTTACACTGAATATGGTGATAAGAAGCAAGATTTGTAAGCCGAGATACCCACCCTGTCCAGAGGGAACACCTCAGGAGGAAGTGGGATACCCATTAAACTTGTAGACATTACAGTTACACTGAATATGGTGATAAGAAGCAAGATTTGTAAGCCGAGATACCCACCCTGTCCAGAGGGAACGCCTCAGGAGGAAGTGGGGTACCCATTAAACTTGTAGACATTACAGTTACACTGAATATGGTGATAAGAAGCAAGATTTGTAAGCCGAGATACCCTGTCAAGAGGGAACACCTCAGGAGGAAGTGGGATACCCATTAAACTTGTAGACATTACAGGTACACTGAATATGGTGATAAGAAGCAAGATTTGTAAGCCGAGATACCCTGTCAAGAGGGAACATCTCAGGAGGAAGTGGGATACCCATTAAACTTGTAGACATTACAGTTACACTGAATATGGTGATAAGAAGCAAGATTTGTAAGCCGAGATACCCACCCTGTCCAGAGGGAACACCTCAGGAGGAAGTGGGATACCCATTAAACTTGTAGACATTACAGTTACACTGAATATGGTGATAAGAAGCAAGATTTGTAAGCCGAGATACCCTGTTCAGAGGGAACGCCTCAGGAGGAAGTGGGATACCCATTAAACTTGTAGACATTACAGTTACACTGAATATGGTGATAAGAAGCAAGATTTGTAAGGCGAGATACCCTGTTCAGAGGGAACGCCTCAGGAGGAAGTGGGATACCCATTAAACTTGTAGACATTACAGTTACACTGAATATGGTGATAAGCAAGATTTGTAAGCCGAGATACCCTGTTCAGAGGGAACACCTCAGGAGGAAGTGGGATACCCATTAAACTTGTAGACATTACAGTTACACTGAATATGGTGATAAGAAGCAAGATTTGTAAGGCGAGATACCCACCCTGTCCAGAGGGAACACCTCATGAGGAAGTGGGATACCCATTAAACTTGTAGACATTACAGTTAAACTGAATATGGTGATAAGAAGCAAGATTTGTAAGCCGAGATACCCACCCTGTCCAGAGGGAACACCTCAGGAGGAAGTGGGGTACCCATTAAACTTGTAGACATTACAGTCACACTGAATATGGTGATAAGAAGCAAGATTTGTAAGCCGAGATACCCACCCTGTCCAGAGGGAACACCTCGGGAGGAAGTGGGATACCCATTAAGCTTGTAGACGTTACAGTTACACTGAATATGGTGATAAGCAAGATTTGTAAGCCGAGATGCCCTGTTCAGAGGGAACACCTCAGGAGGAAGTGGGGTACCCATTAAACTTGTAGACATTACAGTTACACTGAATATGGTGATAAGAAGCAAGATTTGTAAGCCGAGATACCCTGTCCGGAGGGAACACCTCAGGAGGAAGTGGGATACCCATTAAACTTGCTGGATCTTGTAGAACATGGTTAATTGGGACAATAATCTATGTTGTTCTAGGGTGTCCCACCCGCGTTTTCTATCGTGCAATGGCAAATTTGAAAATTGTTTAACTGTCAATTCTGTAATATATATGTCCCACGTATTAGGGACGCACTCTAATAGTCAATAAAGCATGACCGAAACACCGAAACATTTTGGTATCTCTAGCATAGAACTGAAGTGGTTCGAATCTTATTTGACAAATAGAGAGCAACAACTCAGTATTAATGGACAACTCTCATCCAAGAAAACAACCACCTGCGGTGTGCCTCAGGGCTCAATCCTAGGTCCATTGTTGTTCTTATTATATATTAACGATCAAATGTATGTATGGAGATGATACCCAAATCTTCTCATCCTCTTACGATGCCAACGAACTTGTCATTAAACTAAATTCTGACCTCGTTCATGTCCGCAACTGGCTTATAGAAAATAAACTTCAAATGCACCCCTCTAAGTCCAAATTGATGTTTATTGGCTCCTCATATAATTTGAACAATAAGAATACCGAACAACCAGTTGTAGTAAATAACATACCCATAACACGAACTGATACACATAAATGCCTAGGGGTTGAGATAGATGAAAGCCTTAGTTGGGAGAGTCATATTGACATGATTTGTAAGAAGGCCAGTGCGGGTATTGGAGCGATGAGACGTTTCAAGCCCTTTGTTCCTGTAAATACGCTTGAAAAGGGTGAGGGTTAGGGTTAGAAGATAAGTTACAAAGATTTCAATCTCGTGCTGCTAGGGTTCTTACTGGTGCCAGTTATGATATTAGTTCCGCTGAAATAATCGAGACCCTCTCTCGGGACACACTTGATGTGAGGCGGCTCCGAGCCAAATCAACATTGATGTATAAATACTAGTGCTACAGATCTGACACTTCCTAAACCGAAGAGAGAGTTTATAAAAAGAAGTTTCAAATACAGCGACGCGATGCTTAGGAACCAACTCCCAAATGAAGCAAAACTAGCGGAATCGATATATTCATTTAATAAATATACCAGAACGTAATTGGGTCATGTCATGCTATATAGTCTTGTGTTAGTCATGTCCTAGCTATCCTAATACTTTTTAATATTTAGTTTATAACTGTTAGTTTTCGTTCTTAGCTGAATTTTCGTAGTTTTAGATTTATCATATTATTAATCTCGTATTATTAGCTTTAGTTTCTTTTTTATGTCTGTATAAACACGCCCTCCATGGAAACCAGCTAAGTGTTGTTGGGGCTAGCGTGTTTCTTGGTTTAAATAAAGTATACCTTCCTACCTACCTACCTTCCGTACAGCGGACGCCTACACTCGGTAAGGAAGGTGACAGCTTACGTTAACCAAAGCAATTCCCAAATCCATAATCCACCCTCTTCTACTCACTTTTTGTACCTTAATAATAATAATAATAATAATAATAATAATAATAATAATAATAATAACGATTTATTTGTAGTACTTCCACAAGGTGGCTCTTCGCTACTAATTACAAATCTCAAATCAAATCAAATGAAATCAAATGTTGGTTTTTGAGGAGAGGGGAAAACCGGAGTACCCGGAGAAAAACCTCTCGGAGCAGAGTAGAGAACCAACAAACTCAGCCCACATATGACACCGAGTCCGAGAATCGAACCCGGGACACATTGGTGGAAGGCGAGTGCTCTCACCACTGCGCCAACCCTGCTCCCCCTGCATCCATCTTAACCGTGAATCAGTTAGCTAAGTAACACTTTCATATAGTTTCATTAATTTTTTTTCCGTTTCGTAAAATCATGATTTCGGCTTCGGCTCCGCAACCTTCACGTGTTCAGGGGATTTGACTGCAATTGCGACCTCTCTCTCAATGGAGGACACGTCCTGTGATTGGGGGAAGATGCCACTTAACCTGGAGTACTTTTCTATGCAATAAAAATTAAACAAACATAATATTTTATGGTCGAACCTCCCTTCGCATAAACGACCGCGACCGCTATTATGGCTGGCTAACTTTGTACTGTCTACAACCTTCCGTAAGCGACCACTAGCTTGTCACATGTTACCCTACCTCTCCCCGACACCTGCAAAACGTCGAGTGCGATGGACAGTAACGCTACAATACCTCTTTCGCTTTATAATTTTGCTCGATCGTAAACAGTTCCATGAAAAAAGTACGGAATAAGGCTGTAGTCTTTTCAACGCTTGTAAAAATAGTTTCCCCTATTAAACAACTAAACAAGAGACACTATTGTGGTGATAAGGCAAGATTCAATTTGAGCTATCTTAAGCCATAATTTATCAGAAAGAAAACCTAGTATAAAACAGGCTTTTTATTGGGTTAGATGTGTCACGATCCCTTGTGCCATAACTGCACGCAAGTTCAGGTCGTTAGGTGGTCACTAAGGCCTAAGGCTTAACAAATCAAATCACTTTATTTAAGGTCGATAGTATAAGGAGTGGCTGCCCAATCCCCCGAGCCATGGACTCATGTTTAAACGTTCGAGCAGTCAGGATCGAATTTGAATTTGGACTAAGTGTTAGCTGTGATATTTTAAATGGTCATTTACGAGAGGACCTCAGAGAGAGCATCCAACTGTCGAATAAGGCCAAAGAGTTGATATCTTGGCGTAAGGTCCGACTTCTTGTTTTTTATCAGTACGATAGTCTAGTACCCCACTGGAAACACAAGAGTTGCATTCAAAGTAATCCCAGTAAGTGTGCATCTATGCTATGCAGGTACTTGATGATGGCATCCAACATGTCCTGACCTAGGCTGCTGGCAGTCCCTTTTTGGATAATCGGAGAGTGCTACCCTTAGTATAGTAGGGATGTTTTAGGGCCCTTTGTTTTGATGGAATCTCATTAACGTGTGGTGGAATACATTAACGCGGGTGACGTCTTTAAGGCTGTCATCGTGATCTCATGAATAAAATGCGCAGGAATCTCATTAATGTGCGCACTAAGACATGAACGTCGATGACATTATAGGGTATCATTTTGATCTCTTCAATAAAATGCACAGGAATCTCATTAACGTGCGCAGGAATACATTAACGGCATGAATAGACATCTTAACTCCACGTATGTACCGTTTCGGTGATTGCACAGACACAAAGAGGGTCGGATGATAATCCACACTAAGGGACAAAGAGGTTTCTCTGAAAACCAACTCTCCGACGTCCCTTCTTTGATTGGTCAATGATCCACCGCCACCGCCACCGCCACCACAACAATTTATTGTTTTCCTCCACCATCACCACCACAATTCACCAGGAACTGATCAATAGCAAAATGGTGTATTCTATTGTTTTCCTCCTCCACCACCACCACAATTCTATTGTTTTCCTTCTTCACCACCACCACAATTCTATTGTTTTCCTCCTCCACCACCACCACAATTCTATTGTTTTCCTCCTCCACCACCACCACAATTCTATTGTTTTCCTCCTCCACCACCACCACAATTCTATTGTTTTCCTCCTCCACCACCACCACAATTCTATTGTTTTCCTCCTCCACCACCACCACAATTCTATTGTTTTCCTTCTTCACCACCACCACAATTCTATTGTTTTCCTCCTCCACCACCACCACAATTCTATTGTTTTCCTCCTCCACCACCACCACAATTCTATTGTTTTCCTCCACCACCACCACCACAATTCTATTGTTTTCCTTCTTCACCACCACCACAATTCTATTGTTTTCCTCCTCCACCACCACCACAATTCACCAGGAACTGATCAATAGCAAAATGGTGTATTCTATAGTTTTCCTCCTCCACCACCACCACAATTCTATTGTTTTCCTCCTCCACCACCATCACAATTCTATAGTTTTCCTCCTCCACCACCACCACAATTCTATTGTTTTCCTTCTTCACCACCACCACCACGCTCGGTGTAATGTTCAATCGTGTTCTACGGTGAAATGGTGTCAGCAAATATAATCGTACCTCGCGCAAGTTGACAGAGAACTGTATAAAGCCACCATAAAGTGTTTAAAACCGGTTTCTAGCAATTTTACTTTGATGTATCACTACTACCACATTTTATATACGGTTCAACAATAAAAATACAGATCATAGAGATCATTCTTAAGTTTCTGCCACTTAAAGCTAAGGTTAGGGGTGTTTTTAACTGGTTATGTTCACCAATGCACCAATACACAAATGATTGGTCGTTTGTAGTGGTAGTATGGATCCATTAAAGTATATGCCCTGAATATTGCTGGAAATCGGTGTTACCCACCTTAAGAAGAGAGAACGAACAAATTTCTTAACCGGCGCGCCGGTTTAGAAAAAGAACACGATGAACAGAGAAATACTGAGATTCAAGTGATTTTTTTATCATGTGCTCAGACGGGCTATGTTCTGAGAGCCTCAGTGATACAATACATTTAATGGAATATTTACCTTCTACAATGCCTTCTGCCTTGTAGCATCATGATCACTGCTAACATCTAAACTGATCCTGAATCTATCTCCTTCTATGATCATTATCTCTGAATCTCTAGAATAACCTCCATGACTCTGGGTTTCTTTTAGTACGCTTTCTCCTGGATCAAAAATAAAACGAATTACTGATTATTCCAATAAATAAATCCTCTCTTTGTAGCCAAGTGTTCCGGCATCGTTTCTCTTAACACAATGCATTAGCGCATGTTTTTACTCAAACGCCTCACGAGCCGATAACCGTTCAGCAATTTGGTTTGTGCCTTTTCAGCCAAACCAGACGAACAAATTAAACTCGTCACCCATTCGGTAAAGCGCGGAATTTAGGTCCATCCTGTTTCTCGATGAAATGAAATGTCCATGAAGATCACTATTACATCATTGTTGTAGACTTTGAGAATTAATTGTTTTTTTTTTATATACGATTTACAGTTACTGCCTAACTGCTTTGGTTCACTATAATTCATGCCTTACTACGTGTACATAAAACTGTTGCGTCAAAGTACGTATAACTAATTAACACGAGAAAAGGTGCTGTAGGTACTGTCTCTGTACTTGCATTCTTTAGCTCTAATCACTGTCTTTTCACTGGAATAAACAGAGTTCTGTTTCATGATTAGTCAAATCTCGGCATCAAATTTAGTTCTTAAAATGGAAGGCGGATCCAAGCCATATATGTTACTTCGCAGAGGCCTTGACTGAAATGCATCTTGTTTCCAGTGAACACACAGAATATTAAATCTGCATAAATATAAAGAAAAGGATATACATTAAACCAATGATTTTTTTCCAGTTAAAAAAGTAAGGTTTTAAAATAAAATAAATAACAAGTGGACACATCATTTTGGGTTAAGTAGAAAATTCTACTCAAGTGCAATTCCACTTGGGCAAAACATAAGCTTGTGACAGATTGAAGCGTTTTACTTTTCTCGGGGCTCTCCGAACCCTTTTTGTACCGTTGTATGCATTATATTCATACAAAGTCAATTAAAGAAAAAAAAAGATTTCTGCCGAGAAGGATCCGACACCCGACACTCCCGCATAGGTTTTTCATGATCCAAACACTTTTCATTAAGTCTTATGATCCGGTGGGTACGGTGGACCACAGAGAGTCGTAAATGGAGATGAAACCCCTTTCTAATCTACTCATGTTTTGTAATGATTTTATCTGGTGTGAAAGCAAAGATCTTTTTGTACCGAATGAGTTGCTTTGTATGTCGTCTGAATTATTGACAAGGGATACCCTGCAGATATCTTGCTTGCCTTATGATATAAAAATAATCGTAATTATTATTATTATTATCAAAATGCTATTGAGACTTGGTAACAAGTATTTTCGCGTGACCGTCATTGATCGAATACCTTTATAGTAGACTAGTTTGGCTGTCTGGCAAGTTCGGAGGAAGGCTCTATGATCTGTACACTCCTTGTTGCCCTTCTTGTCTGCATTTTTAGTTTAGTTGGAATCACAGTAGATCGATATCTGCCTATCATCGGACTACTAAAACACAAATCTTGGATAAAATGGACAAAGATCAGTATTCCTGGCATATGGTTCTTAGTGATAAGGGATATCCACAGAAGATAGCTGATGCAATCCGTAATTCCATCTGGCAACACTGGCTCTGAAGAAGGCTGAAGTTTCTGTCGAAACATGTCTGTTAAATTCAAAATCGTTGTAATGTATTTGAAACTTATTATGACCTTCCTGCTGTCCAGACCTTCCCGCTTTAATGTTGGAATTAAAATGGTATAGTCTACAAGTTTAGGGGACAATCTGTTAACGGCCACAACTCAGTCAGCACGATGATTACATGCACTAGCCACCTATTTCTTGCTGTCGCTTACAGTCATGCTGGTACTTCGTCCAATTATCAGCTATCGTCTGTGGACAAGACGAATTCCAGGAGAATTTGAACGCCCAGCAAAGGGTACATCTCATGGGGCGAAAAGTCACCCAAACCATGATGGCAATGGTGCTTTCGTTCCTCTGTTGGACGCCATAATTTGCCTTCGCTTAGTTGTTGGCCCCACGCTCAACCTCCGTACCTTAACTACTGGTGGTTTTCTAGCTGTCGGTTAAGTCACAGACTCCAGTTATTTTTACAAAGGCGCCGGAGATTCGCCTTTCACCATTGCCACTTAGCTACAGTACTTAAGAGTACCGCATTTCCAGGGTTACGAAGCGTGGACGTGTGGCATCTGATTTGCTGGCAGAGCCTGTATTTGACGGTGGGCGTTACTCAGCGTTTTACCAGATACACCAGGTGACACTAGTGTATCCCACCGAGACCCTTTACCAGCCTTCAACCCCTTAATTTTTATTTCTCTATTTCCTGATAATTGTTTTCTAACTCAGAAATAAGTTGTCTTTGGTTCATGCACAAGAACGAAGCATCATGCTCAGGTGCTTTGCCTTATTCGAAACTTTTGCTACGTTTTAACCACGATTTAACATAACTAGAGAACTATTGACTCCATGAAAAACAAATCAAAAGTAAGACGTCCTAAGTATCGCTAAGTAGTTGAGGTATGAAGCCTTAAGAGAAAAATTAGGTCCTACAGCCTTAGCGAAGTTCACATCAGATTTTTGGTCTTGGGGTGTACCTGTTGAAATCAAAATTTCCTATAAAAGACATGCTCCGATTTCAATGACGCTAAAACATCTTTTCGAGGTGTGATCGAAGTTTATTTTCTCATTGATTTCCAAGCAACAGCTGTTTCCATAGCAACGGTACCCCATGGCCGTCCATTTTTATTAAGGTCAATTATCTCGAAATCCAGTCAGACACTTCATAACGAATGTGAATTTGAACAGAGATAAAGTGCAAATTTAATGTTTCCTTGTAAAGCTTGAAGAAAAATTAGGCAAGAACAAAACCGGCCTTCAAAAATTTATTGCAATTTAATTGAAAACACCCTTAAAGGTTGTTTTCTAATTTGGCCTACAAGAAAAATAACACTTTATTCACATTTCCATCACACGGTTTGTAAAACTTATTAAATAATTAGCAACTTAACACATAGAATATTCAATTACAATTTAAACTAAATATTATTATATAGAAGGAAATGCCTAGCAGCTAGATAACCGTAAGGTTTTCGAGCTAGCAGCTAGCTCTTTGAAGGTAGTTTCGAATATACAGGACACCACAATAACTTGACATACACAACATCGTAAGACATGCACAACACACCACAAAAAAGAAAAAAAAGAAAACACATAGATGGCAAGAAAAGAAAAGAAAACAGTCACAATAGTGGATGGCCATATGATTATATAGGACTTGAGTAGTTTACCCTCTTGAAGTTTCGTTATGACGTATTTGACTGGATTTAAAAATAATAGGCCGTTTGCAGCTGGTCAGTCACGTGGTACAAAAACGCCATGCTTGAAGGGCAAGCAACGCACTGGGACATGACAAACAAAGAGCTTACATCATTTAAAATGGTAATTTTCTTTGTTTGTCTTGTCTCAGTGTGTTGCTTGCCATCCAGTATGACATCTTTGTACCACGTGACTGACCAGCTGCAAAGGGTCCATTGACCTTTCCAAAAATGAGCGGCCATGTGTTACTGTCGGTATGGTAACAGCTGTGGGTTGAAAACCAATGAGAAAGCAAACTTTGGTCGTACCTCGAAAAGATGCTGTAATGTCAAGGTAATCGAAGCTTACCTTTTATGGGAAATTTTGATTTCAACAGGTACCCCCAAAAAACTGATGCGAGCCTCCTTAAGTATTAAAACATGAAGAATTTCTTCGCAATGTTTTGATACAACTTTTAATGGTTTAGATATTTTTATTAATGTCAGTCACACAAAGATAAGTGAGAATAATTCCTAACGAGACCCACAGGAATGGATGAACCGGATAAGGACTGAACAATTTAACGGCTAGGGAATCAGATGACCAAGACAATGAATGAGGGAACGACCGAACAAATGAAATGACCGAAAGGCACAATCAACCAACAGCCGAAAAACCGCCCGAAAAAAGAACAGTCAACCAGGCAAACAGACGAATAGGGAACAGGGAAGGGATCCGCTCGAGGATGACGATATTATTTTAAAGCTTGATATTGATTAGAAATTTCTCCTAATTGTTGATTTAAGACTTAAATAAAGTTATTATTATTATTATTATTATTATTATTATTATTATTGTTAGTTTAATATTATTATTACGTGTTTTAAAACAATTGTAAATAGGTTTCAGCCTACAGGATTATCCTGTTTTTATATTTTTATATTTATATGTTTTCTTTGATGTGACATTGCTGCCTTTATTTTATGCGAATTAGAGAACCTTTCGGAAAAATGTTGACTCTAATAGATTTTGCTTTTGAAAAAAAAAAGGAAATTATTATTGTTATTGGAGAAGCATTTGTCAAATAATGATTATGATTAAGAATTTTTTCCAGTAGTTTTTACATTTTTTTTAATAGTATTTTATCCTTGTAAATGGTGTTGGTTTGATATTCTTAAATAAAGATTATTTTAATTAAAAAGTATTATATTATTATTATTATTATTATTATTATTGTTATTATTATTATTATTGAATTAGTTAGAAACTTCTGACAACGAGATGATTGTTAATTATACTGAAGCATACATCCCTCAATTTGATCAATGCAAATCAAAACAAAGACGTCCTAAGCAACGCTAAAGTTCTTACAGCGTTGAAAGAAACAGATTTGAGAATGAGAAGTCGACATTATCATTTCACTTAGTGTACCTTTCGAATCAACTCATTTCGGAAATAAAAACATACGCATTCTGCTCACTAAACATCGGCCAGTAAAGGCTTTTTAGTTTCAAGAATACAGAGTCGCTCATAAGAGTGAGGAACAATTCCGTTCCAGATTTACTTATTGAACAACAGTAATTTAAAGGCTTTGTGTTATATAACTGAATAAGGACACAATCGAAAGTGGCCAAATGTTGAATTAATAATTATAACAATTTAGGAACTTACATAAAAATTTCAATGCTAAATAATAAGAACTGAGTTTCATACTATCCTGCTATCTTATTCTGTGTTTAGAGCCCTATAAGCTTACATTTGAAATTCCTAAACAAGTTTACTTTGTGAACAAGAAGATTGTCTTAAAGTGATACGAAACAAGCATCCATAGGATGAAAAAACCCCACCGCGCTTGTTGCGGTATTTTAACGGGGAAAAATCCCAGCCCTATGGATCGTATACCCTTGACCTGCTGGGCTCGGTCCGCTTAGTTTTAAGTATTAAACTAAGCTCTCCTGGCGATGTTAGAAATGTTATAAAAACAGTGTACAAAGCCAAGACTGTTAAATAGTTTCTCTGATATGAAAGCTAAGCAGTCAGCGTCTCGTCTTCCAGGAAAGGCTTTTTTGTCGGTGGGATATGGAAGTAGTATCTCACTGCATGTGCTCTATTGCAAAGACGACCTGTTTTGCACGCTTCTGAAAACAGATGAATAAGAGAAACGTTAGCTATCATTGAACTCTGAGGCAACAAATCTCGGGTAAAATCGTAGAGAGGAAGGTGCTTCAGAACGTGTGTTATCAATCTTTGCGATTTGGCAGAACATCGAGCGCTGATAACGCGTTCCTTTCTCAGTGTCCCTTTCTAGTTTCAAATATCCATCTTTCTCTTATTCTTTAATACTTGTGTATTGATAGGCATCCTGACCAAAACTTTTTACCGATATTAACAGGCTTTTTTTCTTCAAAATGAAGAAAACGTACCTGTGAAGCTTCTTGTTCAAGTGACAGACTGCTATCTCTCACTTCTGTTTCCAAGCTGCCTGGTAACTTTCGTTCTCCCTTGTTTTCGTCTGTAATTCTCGTCCTGTCAAGATATCGACGTAAGTTACATGAGCTCTCCTTCCTCTTTTGCAATAATGCCAGTTACGTTTTCTTTGAAATCTATTAGTTTCCACCGTCTGTAAACTGTTTTTCTGTGCTTGTTGATATGGTGTATTGAATTCGTTCCCCTCGTACCGGCAAACATCAGGATGATTTCTCCTGTACGTGATCTTGCAATCAGATTTCATTAGCCACTTAAAATCAATGAGTTGAGTCAATCTTTCGAGACGAGCACTCGTTAAAGCTAAACTAGAAATGTGCCACGCTTAGCAGCGATGTTAAGTCCCAATATACCTGTGATGTAGTTCCAGCTGTTTTACTACACCAGGCCATGTTATCAAGGTAGGTTTGTTGGAACTAGTGTCTTCTTTGAGAGTCAAAATCGGTTTCAGTTGTTCACCTGCAAGATTTCATCATAGCATTATCGACTAAAACTGGGTAAGTACCACAGATGTCAATCGCATATGGACTCTTATTAACCTAAGGATTATGATTGTAAAATATTCCCGTCATTTTAATAAACCTCTTGAACGTTTCCACTTTCCGTCTTTGATAAAGCTGAACGCTCACTAGGAGTAAACTGATATTTCTAACCTTACACTGGAGTTTTAGTCACATAATACCTGCTATTCAGCTCTTCTTTTAAGTAAAGGTTTTCCCCAACATATCTGAGCCGACGTACGTCACTGAAGTGCTTTTAGCTCCAAAAAGTGTTGTGATAACCAGTCTTCTTGAAAATAAGGGTGATAAGGACGTTATGTTAGCTAGTTAGCAGTGGTGGATACTCCTTTACAATATTCTGTTCATTGTCCCACAAGGAAATGGCGGTTTGTTGTGTTGTTGTTGTGTTTGCCTTGCATGGTGACGAGGTGTTGGAATGGGTAATGTTGCGTCAGTGTTGCAAAATATTGGAAACATTGCAAAAAAAAAGCAAAGAAACAAGTGGCCAGATGATGGCAAGTGATGGCTATGAAATCTTTGCTGCACAATCCCTCTTTTAGTGCTAAAAGAAAATAAATGCGTAATGATCTCTTTAAAAATACTTCATATATATGCCACAATAATATTGAGGATTCGTACCTTACATCAGCTACTCCGTTGCTGAATTCTTCCCAAATATCAGAGGCCTCATCATAAGGAAATAATGTCTGGGGTTGAAACTATAATTGAAGCATTATTCAAGAGTCAAGGAAGGTCCTTAATTTTTACCATCGAATTAAAGAAGGAAGCCGACATGAGACAACGGTTGCTATTTTCATTGTGTACCATGACAGTCTTAACTTTCATTCCTGTTTACTGCTCTCGTCGTGGGCGGACAATCAAGGCTCTGGGTTTCATCAAAATTTGGATGGGAGACTCACTCAGAGAATGAAGTGCACTGGAAGGTTGCGGGTTAGCGCCCTGTGTATAAAAGAATAACTTTCCTGAAAAACTTAAACGTGGTTTAATTAATTTCAAGTAACTTCAGGTAAAAATATCAAAATAGTATGGATGCTAGCTTATTCATCTTCCTACCTACACCTCTTTCAGCGGAGGTGCACATCTTCGGACTTCCATTCGTTTATTGCCGCGAGCAGTTGTCTCTCTTCTTTTGTAAAATGTTTAGAGAAGCCCTTCAAAATGTAACGAAATGATTTTTAAAGGGCTACATTCGCTTAAATAATACTTTGACAACAGGAACAAACAGATTGAAGAGAAGAATATGCTTACCATCTTCGATATTCCAACAATATTAAATGAGCCGCGAACTCGCTGTGCCTGCAAAATCTGTAGCCTGCGAGGTATTTCGCTTGAATCGATGACTGAAAGATATTCTCCTACAGGCGACTCTTGATAAAGGTCTTCTTCCTCTCTCGCTTCCGTTAAATGTAAGAATCAAATGTTTTTCGTCCTGGATTACCCCTACCCCTTCCGTTGTGGCGTACACGTGAACACCACTTTTTTTCACGGATCATAAACTTGAAAACTTCGGACCGACGTTTTCAAGTTTAAATTGTGCCAGCTGGTATATGATACACTAATACTACTGAGGTATTACCAGATGAAACCAACTCCCAACTAATTTCATTACCATTCAGTGACCATGAAAGATGCAGAAGAGTTTTACACTACCGGAATGAAGCAAGTTTGAAAGTGTACCTGTGATTAACGTCTCTTCTTGATCAGTTGCTTCTTCATCCATGCAGTGTTCTTTGGGATTTTACATCATCGACAGCTGCAATTCTATCATCGGTCAAGTCTTCTTAGGATTCCTGTTAGTTTCAATAATATTGTACTATCTTAACGCCTTTCATTCAATTTCACTTGTCTCTTCTTTCTCATATAGCACTATTTTTATCATCCGTTTTTCACGCACTCACCGCTCGAATTAGCTTGCTGTCAGTAGTTTAGCTGGAGGTAGGTCGATTAGTGATATCACAATACTCGTATTACGATTTGCTCCTCAATCTGACTCTGCTCAATATGCCGCATTTTCCAGTTTCACATAATCATACGTTGCAACGATAAACTCTTGCATACCTGTGGAGTAGTTTTCTCCTCCTGTTAAGGCAGCCCTGGTTTAGCTTCAATTTCCAAGCAAATTACTCTCCAGTGTCCTCTCCTAGCAAATGCTCGATGTGCCCTGAAGAGGTCTTAAAGGCAGTCGTTTAGCAGCAAATTTCAGCAATGTTATGAACAGTAATTTAAATTTTACACTATGCTAAATTATAATCGCGCGTTCTAACCCCTGGTTCGTTGCTGATATCGGTGACGATTCACTTTGTCCGCCTCTGTCGACGTGTTTTAACGGCTCCGTTTGTTTCACCGTACGATCTCCTTTTCTTGCATTGTGACGTATAGCAGTTAGTGCCATATCCCGGGATTCTTGGCCGTCCAACCTTCTCTCTTTGTTCTGTCAGCTTAAATCCCTCGGCCCATCAATTAACCAACAACTGTTTCGGAGAAAATCTATCCTGTTTATTCTTACGTGCAGTCTTGCCAAGACTCGAATAGTCTATTCACATAGCATCCACCAACCTGTCTTTGTAAAAAGGCAACCGCGCACGGCATTTAGCCAAAGAAAACAAACCATGCATGGCTTTTTCCAGATATCGAAGACGGCTGTGTAATACAATGTTTAAACCTGACAACTAGAACAAAGAAAGAAACAATGCAAAGAAAAAAGTTAAGTGAGCTGGAGTGTTCGAAGACCGAATCACGACTGTTGAGGAAACTGACGAAAGTTAATCAAGACCTTACAAGAATATGAATAAATAGCAATGCAGCTAAACACAGTAAGGCAGCTAAATAAGCGGAACAAGGAACTCAACTGACGTTCATAGAAGAGGTGATGGGTTAACCCATAATTAAACAAGCTTCGTGTGACGCAGACGTCTTTGGGCTCGTCACGCGTTCCTTCCCCTTCTTGGGGAAAAGAAATTGAAATGGCAGACTAACTGTGTGAAAGCATTACTTAGCAAACTGGGAGACTGATGATAAATTTGTGATTTTCGGCTAGGATGGATGCATTTCATTAACGTACAGAAAGTAAGTTGAAGAGGGTGGATTACGGATTGAGGATTGCTTTGGTAGCAGGAAAGGTAGACAATAGCATTCACATACAATTCTGAAGAAAGAAGAAGAAGACAGCTGATTACCGATTGCGCGATGGAGGTAGGACGCACATTAAACATTTACTGAAACGAACTGAGGGAGCCTGATTGCAGAGATGCGTGTAGTGCAGCTAACGGCAAACATACATACGCAATTGTCAGCAAACGAAGTAAACGAACGGATGGTGGTTTCTTACCTGTGGCTTTAATTTTACACACAGTAAACAGACAATTGAGGGAAATACAGGAGCGGATTGCAGGTTATGCGACGAACTGACGAAGCCGAATTGCGGATTATGCAGCTGGAAAGGTGCGGTAAGTTAAAGAAACACGCGCATAGCGAAATTAAACAATCGGATTTCGGATTTGCGAATTGTTGCAACTAAGCGGACAGAAGAAACGGCATTTCGAATTGTGCAGGTTGTCGGTAGGAGACAAATTCAACGAATAAGCAGTTAAGCGTAGTGGAGAAAACTCATTGCAGATTTCGGATTGAAAGACGAGGTTAAACGAAAAGAAGAAATGGCATTCCGAATTGTGCGATCACTTCTTGTTTTTCTTCTTTAATTACTTAAGTTTACTTATTTGTTTAATTTCATCGTTTATTAATATTTTTATTGCTCAAACCATTTATGTGTTTTATTTATTACTATATATATTCACAAATCCTTTATTTAATCATATATATTTTATTTCATTTATTCTCAATTAAAATTTATCGGGAACTGTTACTCACTTCGAATAGCTATGCTAACTGTGGGTAACAAACATTGTACACAAAAATGAATGAATGAATGAGTGAATGAGTGAATGAATGAGTGAATGAGTGAATGCTGGGCTCCTGGTGAATGAGTGAATGAGTGAATGAATGAATTAATTAATTAGAGTCTAATTAATTAATTGAGTTTGGATTTTACGGTTGGCTGTAAATGAACAGGGCAGATTGCCTATCGCACAACTTACGGTAAAGGCAGACTGATCGCATTAAAACACAGATAAGGCGAACTGGTTTATACGAGCGACGCTGAATGTAAACACAATAGTAAACATGGAATTTAGCGAAAAGCAAGAGCCGTCTAGAGGATTGCAGGTTAAGCGGCGAACTGGAGAAGCCCAATTGCGGATTATTCAGCTGGCGATAAAAGGTGCGGTAAGTTAATGAAATACGCACAGGGGGAAATTAAAAACCCGGATTGCCGATTGGAATGCAGTACTGTCGTCAAAAGTTTGCGAATTGCTGAAACGTAAAGCCGGAAAAGCGTAGAGAAGACACGGTGTTACGAATTGTGCAGCTTGTCGGTAGAAGACAAATTGAACAAATAAGCAGTCAAACGAACTGGAGAAGCCGAATTGCAGATTTGGGATTGAAAGGTGAGGTTAAACGAACAGAAAAAAAATGGGATTTTGGATTCTGCAGGTGGTTGTAAATGAACAGGGTGGATTGCACATTGTACAAATTATGGAAAGGCAGACTGATCACATTAAAAACACAGACAGCAAGCCAACTGAAGACCTCGGATGTTGCGAATTGAGAGAATCCCAGTGGAGCCTTACCTATCTCGAGAAATTGGGAAAGGCACCTTACGAATTGGGTATTTTAGGTATTTTAGCATCATAAACATATTTAGATTTTTAACTAAAGTTTAGTGTTTTATGTGTACATATTATATTAATAATTTATCCACTTAGAATATTTTTATTTGTGTTGTTTTAAGTTTAGTGGGAGCATCCCTTGTGTTATTAGCTGGTGATCCGCTCAGATATCCTTCCCCTACTTTGAGACAGTATTACCAGTCCTCGTTTTGCCTTGGTGATGTAAACTGATGACTGCAGAAACCCATTTGGAACAGTGAGCTTCAATTTCAGCAGCAGTAATTCTTGTCTGTGGGTAAGATCAAGTCATCTGGTCGCTTCTTTTGTTCAACCGTCCCTTCCATCACGCTGTCTTATTCTCTTTCAAATTCCCTTCTCTTCTCATATCTTCTCTTCACTTGCGCATGTTCTATTCCACAATATGTAGAATTCGTTTGACTATGTTCTTTTCTACAATATTGATATCGGCGCTATATAGGTATCATTATCATTATCATTATCATTATTATCACTTGTTTCTGTTCTTTTGTCTAATTCTTTGTCTTCTCCGGTAAGCCGATGTTGTTTCGGATCCCGCCTGTCTTATGCTTTCTTTCATTCCTTTTTCTCTTCATTTTCTTCTTCCCAGTTTCTTCTACTTTCTTTGGGTATTTCTTCTCTCGTCTTCTTGCTTTTAATCAGTCTTGTCCCTACTATCTCTATTCCATGCTAATCTGATCTACTCTGTTATATTCTGCTCTGTACTCTACTCATGGTCAAGATTATATGTACACGAAACCCCTTTTTTCAACTTGCGCTACTGGGGTGATATATAGCGGTCTTAAAAGCTATTAACAAATATAATTCCCTCAAAATATTCATGCTACACAGTAACAGGCTTTCATTTTCGAAGCAAATCTTTTCATCAACACACGTACCTGTGAAGCACCTCTTACTTTTGTTTCTAAGCTGCCTGGCAACTTTCGTTCCTCCTTGTTTTCGTCTGTAATTCTCGTCCTGTTGAGATACCAACTTAAATTATATGAGCTCTCCTTCCTCTCTGCAGTAATGTCAGTGATTATTCGCGCAAATCCTTAAGCTATTTCATTTAAATCTATCAGTTTCTTACGTCCGCAAACTGTTATTTTTTCTGTGCTTGTTAATATGGTGTATTGTTCATTTTCTCCTTGTGCTGGCAAACATCAAGACGTTCTCTTCTAAACTTGATCTTCCAATCAGGTTTGATTATTAAATATTTAGCGGCATAAAATCAATGAGTTCAGTCGAAGTGACTCTTTCTATACGAGCACTCTTTAAAGTTTAAGTAGAAATGTGCCTCACCCAGCAGCGATGTTGAATCCCAGCAGCTTTGTTATATCAGGCGAAAGTGTTATCAAGGTAGGTTTCCTGAAACTAAAAAATGGGTAAGTAACACATTACTTGTCAGGCGATAGGCTGAGCACCTGTCCCCAGGAGCCTCTGCTGATCACGGAAACCTCTTTGGAGGCCCTATGCGCCACTTGGCGTGGAGGGAATAGTGAACACGTATTACAGTTGTATATGCACTCTTTTTAACCTGGGGATTATCATGGCAAAATATCGTCATTCTAATCGACTTCTTAAATGTCTATCTTTTCGTCTTTGATAAAGCGCAACACTCACTAAGAGTAAACCCATATTTCTAACCAGTCACTAGTGTATAATCACATAATACCTGCTATCCATTTCTTGTTTGAAATAAATGTTTTCGTCAACACATCTGAGCTGGACTTCACTGAAGTGCTGTTTCCTCCAAAAAGTATTTTCGTAGCTCGTGTTCTTGCTAGAAAATGTCAGTGATAAGGACATTATGTTAGTTAGCTATATAAAATACTCCTTTACAACATTTTCTCCCTTGATTCACAAGGAAGTGGCGGTTGTTTGTTGTTGTTGTTGTTGTCTTTCCTAGGTGACGAGACGTTGAAATGCACACTTATCAGACGTCAATGTTACAAACTATGGTAAGCATCGGTTTCTATTCAACTGTTTAAAATGCAGAGTTGTAAAAAGCAAAGTAGCGAGTGATCAGACCAGACCAAACAGCAACTAAGAAAGATCACACAACAGCTTCCTTACCCGCGGCAAAATAAATTACTGTACACTCAGCCAACAAGTGTTCAACTTCCTACCTATTGCTCTTTCAGCAGAGGTTGCACGTCTTCCACTGAACTTCCATTTCAGTGTTCGACTGCCACGTGCAGGCGTTTTCTCTTCTCTTGTAAAATGTTTAGTGAGGCCCTTCAAAGCAACGGAACGATTTTTAAAGCACTACAAACGCTTAAATAATGCTGTGACAAGAGCAACAATTAAAGTGAAGCGAAAAATACACTTACCGTCTTTGATATTCCCACGAGAGCAAATGAGCTGCGAACTCGCTGTCGATGCAAAGTCTGTAATCTGCGAGTTATTTCGCTTGAATCGAGGACTGAAAGACATTTTCCTACAGGCGACTCTTTCTGCAGGTATTCTTCCACTCTTGCTTCCGTTTGATGCAAGAATTAATTTTTTTTGTTTCTGCATTTTCCCTTCCCTTTTTCTTCGTGGCGTCCCCTCGTGAACACCATTTTTTCTCTGAAACTTGAACAACTTAAAAACGTGTCCCCGGCGTTTTCAAGTTGAAACAGTTTCGCCAGCAGGTAATGCTGCGTCTTGGTATATAATACACCAATACTACTGCAGCATTATCAGACAAAACCAACTCCCAGCAAATTTCAATAGCATTTTTGACCATGAAAAATACAGAAGAGTTTTATACTACCTGAATGAAGCAAGTTTTAAAACGCACCTGTGACTAACTGAATTCTCTTCTTGCTCAGTTGCTTTTTCACCTCTGGCGTTTCTTTGGAATTTTACATCATCGTCAGCTGCAGTCTTCTTTGAATTCCTGGTAGTTACAATAATAATAAACTCTTTCAATTGTCTGTTCTTTTTAATTACAATTTTCTCCACAAACCTAAATTTACAAAATATAAAATTGCGGAGATGTTGGCATCCAGAAGCGCACAAGCACCACACAAGGGATTCCGCCATGATTAAACTAAAAAACACTAAGATAAATTAGCACAATTTTATTCATCAGTTTTTCACGCACTCAGTTTTATGGTTGATTTTGCCTACCGGTCAGTAGGTTGGCGGGGGTAGGTCGACTGGTGACATTGACATTCGTATTGCGCTTTACTCTCTTATCTGACTCTGGGCAACAGGCCCCATTTTCTTTTATCACAATCTTATGTTGCAACGATAAAAGCTTGCGTACTTGTGGAGTTGTCTTCTTGTCTAGCTTCATTTTCAAAGCAGTCTGCTTTCCAGTGTCCTCTCCTTGCAAATTCTCCATGCGATCTATAAAAGACTTAAAAGCAGTCGTCCAACAAAAACGTTAGCAATATTATCAACAATAATTGAAATTTTACACTAAGCTAAATTATAATTACGCGTGCTCGCCTCTGCTCCGTAGCTGGCATCGTAGATGATCCACTTTGTCCACCTCTGCCCACATGTTTGATCTGACTCCGTTACGTTCTCCTTTTCTTGTCCCATGTGACGTATAGCAGTTAGTGCCATAATCCTGAATTCTTGGTCTTCAATCCTTCTCTCTTTGTCGCGGCAGCCCAATTTCCTCGGTCCATTAACTAACTAACAACTCTTCGAGAAAATCTACCCTGATTATTCCTACGTGCTATTCTTGCCGAGATTCGAATAGTCTCTAACTTCATTACCAGCCTGGCAGGTCTGTATAAAAAGGTAGCTGCGCACAGCATTTAGCCAAAGAAAACACATCATGGATTTTTTCTCAGATACCGAAGACAGCTGTGTAATGCGTTTTCTACACCAAACTAGAACAAAGAAACATCATCCAATATTCGATGAATAGAAAAAATATCTTGCACTGACGTGAAGGAGGTAGTTCAATGTTTAATAAGCAGTGAAAATGTAACGCTTGTGAGATGTGGCTGGTGTGACAAGGATACCTGACAAATTAATGTGATCTGGTAAGCTGAATTCTACAAACCATCGTGCAATCACACGGGGTAAAAGAAGATTATCCAATCACAGAATCTATAATGCACAATAAAGACAAAAACAACGTACTGCGAAGGTTGCGGAGCCAAAGCCGAAATCATGATTTTACGAAACGGAAAAAAATAAGTAATCAAACCATATGAAAGTGTTACTTAGCTAACTGATTTACGGTTAAGATGGATGCATTTTATTAACGTACAAAAAGTGAGTAGAAGAGGGTGGATTATGGATTGGGAATTGCTTTGGTAGCAGGAATGGTAGACGGAGTGCGTGCAAGTACATTTCAGCAAAGAGAAGAAGACAGATGGCTTATTACCGACTGCGCAATGGAGGAAGGACGCACATTTAACCTTTAGTGAAGCGAATTGAGGGAGCCGGATTGCCGAGATGCGTATTGTATAGCTGCCGGCAAACAAATAATAGTTAACAACTACTTAAACGAACGGATGGTGGTTTCTACCGGTGGCTTTAATTGTATGCACAGTAAGCAGACAATTTAGTGAAATGCAGGAGCTTTCTAGCGGATTGCAGGTTATGCGACGAACTGACGAAGCCGAATTGCGGATTATGCAGCTGGAAAGGTGCGGTAAGTTAAAGAATCACACACATAGCGAAATTAAACAATCGGATTGCGGATTGCCGATTTGCGAATTGTTGAAGCGTAGATAAGGGGACAGAAGAAACGACATTCCGTATTGTGCAGGTTGTCGGTAGGAGACAAATTCAACGAATAAGCAGTTAAGCGTAGTGGAGAAAACTCATTGCAGATTTCGGATTGAAAGTTGAGATTAAACGAACAGCTGTAAATGAACAGGGCGGATTGCGCATTGCACAACTAACGGTAGAGGCAGACTGGTCGTATTAAAACACAGATAAGCCAACTGAAAAACTCGGATACGACGCTAAACGCATACACAATAGCCGGTAAACATGCAATTAAGAGAAATGCAGGAGCTGTGTAGAGGATTGCAGGTTATGCGACGAACTGAAGAAGGCGAATTGTTAATGAAACATGCACAAAGCGAAATTAAAAACCCGGATTGCCGATTAGGAATGCGGTACTGTCGTTAAACGTTTACAAAATGTTCAAACGTACAGAACAAAAGATATTGTGAGTGGTGCAGCTTGTCAATCGGAAGACGACAAATTGAACTGATAAGCAGTCAGGCGAACTGGAGAAACCGAATTGGAGATTGGTGATGTAAAGGTGAGGTTAAACGAAGAGAAAAAAAATCGAATTTTGGATTCTGCAGCCGATTGTAAATGAACAGGGTGGATTGCGTAGGGTACAACTTAGGGAAAGACAGACTGATGACATTAAAAACACAGATAAGCCAACTGAAGAACGGGGGTGTTGCGGATTGCGCGAATACCAGCGGAGCCAGAAGAAATTTATTGTTACGTATTTCGGCGAACAAAAAAGGCACCTTACGAATTGTACGACTAGTGATGATTAAAAAGGTAGAAGGTAATCATAGGTAATGTTCAGTGTAGTAGCCTCATGCTATTATGAAGTTAACAAGCTGGTTGATAAGGACTATCAAAACGGACAAGCAACAAGCTGCAACCCAAAATGATGACAAAAGGCGAATCAGTTAAATTGACAATTTATAAAACTGAAGGAAAGGACAACAAACAAGTGCAAAAGGCGATTAAAGCAGGCAAACCGTATTAACGCGCAGTTCGAAGGACTGAAAAAGGCAGAAAACTTGGTTAAAAAAATGTTTTACGAAGTGTGGCAGACTGGTGTGGGTGCTAGGCCCACGCCCACCCCTCCTCCTTTTTCATCCGGGCCTGGGACCGGCAATGGCTTATTTAAGGTAAGGTTGAAAGAACAGAAAATCGGATTCGGGGTTCTGCAGCCGGCTGTAAATGAACAGGGCGGATTGCGTATCGCACAATTTACGGTAAAGGCAGACCGATCGTATAAGGACAGATAAGCCACTGAAGAACTCGGATGTTGTGGATTGCGAGAATGCCGGTGTTAAACTTGAAATCAATCGGACTACGTCAGTGAGGAAGACTGAAAACCGAATGCGCCGCATTACGGTGAATAGTATAACGAATGTGCCGTAAAGCGAATTCCGGGAAAATGGATACGAGAAATCAAAATCCATCAGCTTAGACACAAATTATACAAAAAACAAATTAAACATTACCAGGCAAATAAAAATACATTTCATAACTGGCTGTGATAGCGAAAGTACAAACCTCTGTGGATAATGTGATCACTTGTCGTTTATTGCAGCTTTTCTAAAACAGTGGGATTTCATGGGGTGGGACTGACGCTCAACCTTCTTACCTGGAATACCGGTGGTTTTCTTGCTGTTGGGAAAGTCACAGACTCCAGTTATTTTTACAAAGGCGCCGGAGATTCGCCTTTCACCATTGCCACTTAGCTACAGTACTTAAGAGTACCGCATTTCCAGGGTTACGAAGCGTGGACGTGTGGCATCTGATTTGCTGGCAGAGCCTGTATTTGACGGTGGGCGTTACTCAGTGTTTTACCAGATACACCAGGTGACGCTAGTGTATCCCACTGAGACCCTTTACCAGCATTCAACCCCTTACGTTTTTTTTGCAAATTTTTATTTGTCTATTCCTGATAATGTTTTCTAACTCGGAAATCCTGACATAAGGAGTCCTCTTTGGTTCACGAGAACGATGGATTATGCTCAGGTTCTTTGCTCTATTTGAATTTGTTTTGTAACTCAGAAAAATTACATCCTAGATTATTTTCTTTGATTCACGAGAACAACGAAGTACTTTAAGGTGCTTTGCCCTGTTCGAAAATTTTTCAACGTTTTAAATTACTAGAGAATTATCGACTCTATGAAAAACGCCAACATAACTGTACTTAAGCAAATCAAAACAAAGACGTCCTAAGCAGTGCCAAATTTCTTACAGTGTTGACCGAGGCAGATTTGAGAATGAATAGTTCCACATTATCGTTTCACTAAGTGTATTTCGGAATATGATAATATATATAGTCTTCTCACTAAGGTTGGCTAGTAAAGGTTTGTAGTTTCAAGAATACAGAGACATTCATAAAAGTAAGGAAATATTCCTTTCTAAATTTTCCGTCTGAAGACTAGCAATAAATTAAAGCCTTTGCGTTTTTCTTATACCTGAATAAGGGCAATTGGAAGTGACCGAATGTTGAAATAATTAATAAATGAACCTCCTCTTGGCGGCTGGTATATCGGATTATAATGTCAGCGGCTGATAGATTGTCTGGAAAATGAACAGTTGGCCGAGAAGCGAAGCTGAAAAAATTTTGCGGACAAGTCTATCAGCCAAGGACATTATCCTCCGAGATACTAGCAAGCCAGAAAGGGGTTTATTTATTTTGTAACCCGCCGATTAATTTGCATATCGTGTATACGTAGTTGAAAGTTGAAAAAAAGTGATCTGACGACATTGCGAATGACGCAAACAACTGCATTGATTGGCTGAGTTTATTTCATTTAAACTGTGATTGGATTCTTTCATTTGAAATTGAAGAAACTTTAAGAAGTCTGACTTTGTTTTGTCTTTTTGATCCAAAATAGCCTATAAAATAGCGCAAAATTTAATAGGTGTGTTACAATAATTAATTATAACAATTTATGAACTTATATAAAAATTTCAATGCTAAATAATACGAACTGAGTTTCATACTATCCTGCTATCTCATTCTGTGTTTAGAGCCCTATAAGCTTACATTTGAAATTCCTAAACAAGTTTACTTTGTGAATAATAAGATTGTCTTAAAGTGATACGAAACAAGCATCCATAGGATGAAAAAACCCCACCGCGCTTGTTGCGGTATTTTAACGGGGAAAAATCCCAGCCCTATGGATGGTATAACCTTGACCTGCTGGGCTCGTTATGCTTAATTTAAGTTTTAATCCAAGCTCTAGTACTGAGATGCTAGAGTTGTTATAAAAACAGTGTATAAAACCAAGACTGTTAAGTTCAATAGTTTCTCTGGAATGAATGCAAAGCAATCAGCGTCTCCTCTTCCAGGAAAGGCTTTTAGTCACTGGGTTATGGGGGTAGTACCTCACTATGTTCCACTGCAAAGAGTGTCTGTTTAGTTCGTTTCTGAAAACAGATGAATGACAGAAAAGTTAGCTATTATTGAACTGTCCGAGGCAACAAATCTCGGGTAAAATCGTGGAGAAGGTGTTGGAGAATGTCGGTTATCAATGTTTGCGATTTAGCAAAGAAACAGAACTTGGAAACTTTAAGATTTTCTCTTACAATCAAGTTTGATTAGCCATATAAATCAACGAGTTATGTCGAAGTCCCTCTTTCTAAACAAGCAATTGTAAAGTTAAACTAGAAATGTACCACGCCCAGCAGAGATGTTCATTCCCAGCATACTTGTTATGTAGTTCCAGCTGTTGCTACATCAGGCCAAGGTCTTTTATCAAGGCAGGTTTCTTTTAGCTACAGCCGTATGTTCTTTGTTAGTTGAAATCTTTTTCATTTTTTCACCTTTAAGATTCCATCATTGCATTATCGACTAAAAACGGGTAAACTAATATTTTTAACCTTACACTGCAGTTTAAATGACATAATACCTGTGATTCAGTTCTTGTTGTTGATTCTCTTTTTCGCAACCGTATCTAAACAGGTCGTTTCTGAAGAGCTGTTTCGTTCAAAAAGTGTCCTCATCCTTCGTCTTCTTACTCTAGAAAATGTCAGTTATGGTAGTTAGCAATGCAAAATACTCCGTTACAATAATCTCTTCCCATTGTCCACACAAAAGAGAAAATGACTCACCCAAAATCGGCCAACAGCACGTACCTTTTTCTGCATTTTTTTTACTCAAGTTTCCTATGCTATCGTTAACATATAGTAACTAATATGCTAGCTATACTATAGTTAGCATATGACATTTGTAGTTGAGGTTTCACTGCAAATAATGAGGCTTTTTTCGGGTTTTTTGTTATTAGTAGAAGTGGTCGCAAATTTTTCTTGAAGTGTATTTCGGAGACTTTACTGTATTAGGAAAAATTTCGGGGCCGATTTTTTGTCAAAAGGTCTCTCGACTAAGGAGTTAGCATATGGCTTTGATTTTTTGTTGTTTAAGGGAGACTTGTGCCAGTTTAAGAAAAACTGATGGCTCAAATTGTTCGCAAAACTAAACTTTCTAACTTTCTTACTGATGTTTCAGCATTCTCTCTACCCGGTCTCCGACAAGTAAATGACGCGTGTTATTTTTGTTGTCGTTGCCTTGGTGACGACTGACGAGGTAGTGGTATGCATAATTATACGTCAATGCTTGAAACTGTTATCTTGTATCAAACAGTCTTAATTAAACTGTTGGATTGTAGAGTTGTACAAAACAAAGCAACAAGTGATCAGACCAGACCAAACAGTCACTAACAACACACAACAGCTCCCTTTACAGGCTTTTAATAATCAGTTATTCCGTGGCATAATAAATTACTATACACTCAATGACATGCTAGAACATTGAGTGTCTATGGGTATGAAATCGTTGCTATAGAGAATCTCTTTTAGTGCCAAAATAAAATAAAGGTGCGAAATTTTATCAAAAACAACATTTTGTTTTGAAAACAATTCATTTATATGACACAATAAAGCTTATTTAGGATTCGTAGTTTAAATCAGCTATTCCGTTTCTGCTGAACTCTTCCCAGCACCAGGGGCCTCATCGTATGAAAATGATGAAGGGTTCAGACTATAATTGAAGCAGTATTCAAGATTCAAGTAAAGTCCTGAATCTTTACTCCTGAATTACAACAATGAAGCCAACGTAAGACATTGGTTACTGTTACCATTGCGTGGCAACATCTCTTACTTACATTCCTGATTAGTGCTCTCGTGGTGAAATCACAATCCAGGGCTCTGCGATTCAGCAATATTTCGGAAGGGGGATTCACTCAGAAGCTGAAGTGAACTGTAAGGTTTCGCAGAAACATTGGCGTTCCTGTGTAAAAAGAAATAACGTTGCTGAAAACCCAGTTTTTTTTTCTTCCTACCTATTGCTTTTTCTGCAGTAAATTTATATCCATAGATGTAACAGCAGTGACTAGCAATAAAATGTATGTCTCCACACTGTCTGCCTTGATTAGTTAATGTAGGCACGTGTGAAAATGTATGTGATCTCTTTTTTGATCAATAAAGTTGTTTGTTGTTTCGAATGAAATTCAGTTTTTCTTGTAATGTACGTTTGTCTGCTAAATTTTCAGCCGAGTTAGAAACTAGTTGCGCTTGTGTCGTTGAGATCCGTATTTTATAGCTTTGTGAGTAGCGAGTGTAAGCTGATTCGTCAAGTACGTAGTATGTGAGTATGTGTTGGTTTTCTATAAATCGTTCTGTGGCGGGGGGGGGGGGGACTCCCTCATATGGGCTATATAGGTATGTGCGGCCTCAAAGGGTATGGTTTTTAGCCGCTTGGGTCTGAAATAGGGTGTCGATTTTGACCATTTTGGTCTGAAATGGGGTATGGTTTGTGCACTCTAGTCTTAAATTGAAACAGTTACCCCTAAGTACATTTAAAAATAAATTTAAAAAGACGCTCATCAGTTCAGCTTAATGCATTGATATTCAACCATTGTCCACTTATTTATATGAATTTTTTTTTATCTTATATTTTAGTAGTTACCTATTTTAGACTTGTAGATTTTTAGACTTTTTAAAGTAGAATTGTAAGTTAGTATTGAAAAACCCCCTCGGGAATACTAATAAAGTATGTATGTACGTATGTACGTATGTATATACGTATGTATGTACGTATGTATGTACGTATGTATGTATGTACGTATGTATGTATGTATGTATGTACGTATGTATGTATGAATGTTTACACTGCAATGTTTTCTACGTGCAGCCGAATCCACGCGCGATGGAAGTTAGTTTAAACTGAGATTAAAACCTTAATCATGATTTGCAGAAAGGTGCCGCCTAACCCTAACCCATATATTAGTTATGCATGCATTTAACGCTGCAAACGCCGCACGAGGTTGCCATTTGTTTGTGAGAAATAGTATAAATAATACAACTATAATTACTGCTAATGTAATGAGGCAGCGCAGAAAATTTGGTCATAGGAAACTTATTTTTTTATTGTACGGCATTAAATCTGTAAATTACGATATGAACTGCGCTTTTTTTCGAGAACTCCAAAGTTTTATAATTAATACTAATCGCTTTTCGATGGCCACTGTTTGATTGTGACTGAAATTAATACATCCCTAGCTATGTAAATGTTTCAGCCTTAAATTTTGAACTTTGTATGTATGTGTGTTTTCGTGTCTTAAACCTGATTTTTGAATTTTAATTTGTATTATTGTGATCCCTCATGATAAGCCTTGGTGTTTTGGGGGCAAACAATGGCAAATATGTTTAAATAACAAAAATTGCCGAAAATTATATCTGTGGACGTTATTTTTGATGAAGAACTCGCGAATTTTGAAGAAAAGAAATAGCAGCAAACACAAAATCTGTCAACTGTAACATTCCCTTTTCTTTTTCTGGTGCCCAAAAAGACATCTTCGAGCATGAAGATTGAAAATTTTTGCCTCCTTTATCATCTAGACCTTCAGCTTGAAGCTGAATTCTGGTTTCTAAATGATTGCTGCGAGGCTTCGAAACCGCCTACAAAGTCATTTCCGTCCACACTAATCCGGACAATTTGAAAATGGCGTTTTCGGATCGTTTTTACCATTTCCACAGAAACGCTGCTTCGGCCCCTGAAACCGGCCTAAATGAATCGTAGAGCATGCGCATATAACTTATTGTGGCTTGTGCGTTTTTAAAAAGTGCCGTTGTGCCTTCCACATGTACATGTACATTACACCACCTATCCGTTGTTTTCAAATTTATCCACTTTGAAGAGCGTTTTCGAACAGTTCCGTCTTCGGTGGAGAATGTGCCCCTTCAAGACAAAAATGTAATCTGCGACATAGCTCGAGACAAATCTTAACTGCACAAACAAACACCCCCGCCCCCTCCCCTCCCAAACATCTTTATCGACGATCGACAATTTGCGCTAACTTTTCTTCCGGTCACCTAGTGTGGAGATTTTCCCTACAATTTTATCTCCAGGTAAACCCTCGCTTGTATCAATATCCTGACAGCTCTTAGGTGATATCCCAATTTCTCGGTGTATACTCATTCTTGTTGAATAATTTTTTGTTTGTTTGGAAGATCACAGTAAAAAGTTTATTTTTATCGAAAAAATAAAAATCTAAAAGTTTTAACTGTTAGTTTTCGTTCTTAGCTGAATTTTCGTAGTTTTAGATTTATCATATTATTCTCGTATTATTCGCTTTAGTTTCCTTTTTATGTCTGTATAAACACGCCCTCCATGGGGCTAGCGTGTTTCTTGATTTAAATAAAGTATAACTACCTACCTACCTACCTACCTACCTACCTACCTATGTACACGGTTAAAGTTCGAGCCATTTCTAAAAATTTCAGTTTTAAACTGCCGTCGCCATTGTAAAGTGCCGCTTCTAATAATACCCCTTTTACAGTGCCTCATTTCGTTGTCGCGTTCGTCACCCCGGTTCTCGCTTGGCCAAAGAAGCAAAACAATGTCACGTAACACAAGCAAAATAAAATTTTTCTAGCTGTCATACGTTCATGCGTACAGTGCGGCATAATAAAAGCCTTTTCTGCTACAAATCCGTTCGATACCAATGCACACTTCAGTTTAATGATTGTCGTAAAGGTCTCTTTCAAATTGCCGCCAATTTCTTGTTATTTTCTTATTGTCGCTCTTCCTCATGGAGCGGTGTTTTCCGCCTTCTTGGAATAAGGACGCAGTGTACTGCGTATTTCCCATCTTAAGGATCGCTGCGATAGCTATCATCGCTTGAGAGTGGTTTCGTATGAATGCTACGATTGCGTAGTCCGATTGTTGAATACGCCATGGTTGCTTGGTCTCCACATACAAAGAAAGGTATTGACGGTATCGAATCCATTCAGCTCCCGCTCAGCACGTTTTGTCAACAATGATTACAGCCGCTATAGCAGTGTTTCATCAATGCTTACAGATTTAAACTGGCCTTCACTGCAGTCAAGGCGCGGGATATGCGATCTCGGCATGTTTTATAAAATACATACGGGCCAAGTCAACATCTCCCTTCCCTAGGACCTCATCTCCGTACCTGCATATTGCCGCACAAGGGCCAGTCATGACTTTAAGATCAGGCTCCCATCCTCTTCAGTTGATGCTTACAAACATTCTTTTTATGTAGGATCAATCCCCGTATGGAAAGCATTGCCAGCTGACGTTGTTAGTTAATTCTTCATCGTACCCAGAATTCATCAGAAGAGTGTCTACTAATTCAATTAATTTAACTTACATTGTTGTTTTTCATTTGTTCTGATACCATGTACACTGTAATTGAGCGATCGCTGGCCGCACCATTGCCGGATTAGCATTATTTGTAACGCAAGTGGCAATTATTATGATTAAAGATTAAAGAAAGTCTATTTCAATGAACAACGGACTCACACTACGATCCTTGGGATTGTCAAGTCGCTATGTGCTCGCTACGATTGCTCAACTTTTTGAAGCTATCTTAATGTTTAAATCAGCCTTTACTGACAACTGTTACTCAATGCCACATTTGGCACAAACCATTGCCGAAAGTGCTCCGCTTTAAAAGCAATTCATAATAAAAGGCATGGTGCAGCTTGAGACTATGGACATAGGATCCCTGAGAGGTTTGAATTTTTTCTCGACTATGAATTATATAGACACTAAGCTCAACACCATTTATCAAGGGTTTCCTAACTCTGAAATCGTCACTAAACCTTTTCATTTGTTTTATGAGGACCACTGACTATCAGCTTCCGGTGTTTGGCCTTATTGGATCCCTTCCCCTTATTTTCAGGGCAGTTAACAAAACCAGGATTGGATCGGATTGGTTGCTTAACACATGAGCAAGAACTTCCCGCTGTTTGGAGCTAACATCTTTTTCCAAAATTCATTAGCCATTAAAATGCAATAGAATCGGCTTTTATTTCCAGTTAAGTTGTTCAAAGCTTTTGTAATGCAATTTATATAAATATGTCGCAATTCCTTTATAACATAGCGCATGTAAAAATGCCTTGTACCGTTTAGATTCAAGATATTTTATTTGGAAAATTTAGCCTGGGTTTTCTTTCGAATAAAAGTTTACACGTTTGTCATAGAGACTGAAGTTGGAATCCCACACAAATTTTGAATTTTATGCAGTTATAAGTTACAACGAAGGCAATTACTGGAAATAAAAACCATTTCTTCTTTTTAAAACAACGTATATGATACAAAATATATTTTACCTTTGATATGAACTGCATAACAGGCATCCGTGATGAATTTCTCCGGCCTGTACTGGCACGTGAAACTGCGCGCTGTCTTTCATTGAACACAAAATGTTCAAACTGTTGGTTAAAAGGCTTCTTCTTGACTGAACACAATCCTCAGGTAAGATTAAACAAACAAACAAACAAACGAAACAAATTTCCGAGAGGGAAATGTTCCGAGGACAACCGTACCGCCTCCGACACGCCACTGACAAGAGTTTCAAATAATTGCTCGGGGCTTACCGTACCAGTGATGCTGTTACATTTCTCTTGACGATTCAGTACCGGAGATTTAAATCTCTTTGAGTTCTTTCTGGGAGCCATTCTACGACAACTGCGATGAGCAAACCGTTCCTTACATTTTAATCGGAAAATGAATTTAAAACCGCTTCGTTTGCGAAGAAGTGTTTAATGATAAAAGTGCAAAGGTGCGACAAGACCGCCAATTTTTTGTAATGCTTTCTGATTGGCTTCCGATTTCTGAGTATGTTTTCTTATTGGCCGATTGACGACAGCTAAATGACAGCTGGAGGTTGGCACAAACATTGGAGATTAACATTGGAGACGTTTTGCACGTGAGTTTCCGACGAGTTCACGGAATAACGACGATTATTATTATTATTATTATTTTGGAAAGACAATCACATCTTCCATGAACTGACCACAAAAGTCGCTCTTGGTTGTCTATGTTCGATTCTGAAATAAAAAAGCGGAATAACACCGACATTGCTCTTCTATGGTAAATCCATGAAAGTGTCTTTGGAAAATTTTCGGTTGAAGCAAAAGTCCCTATTTGTCCCCAGAGATTCGAATGACAAGTGATTGGTGGCCATGTTGGTGGACAATAAAGAGCTATGGAGAAACATGTTGTTAACTGTACACCAACATGGCAGGGATTACATCAAGTGCGTGCTGTTCATTCTTATTCCGGAATTCGGTGAATCGAACGCACCCAAAGGAAGTTCTTGAGATTGCATACACCTTATTCCAAATTGGCGGTCAATTTATTATTCTTTTGTTTCACACTCTTTGTCTCATTTTCACTTCAAAATTCTTTTGTGTTTTGTATATGTTGACGAGGCAAAGAGGACTAATTAACATGCAAACAAAAGGACTGAATAAATTGGCTGTTTCGTATTTATTCAAACTCCCTTGCTTGAAAATAAATGTTTGTAATTAGCGTATTAAACTACGAAAGGTTTTACCTTAGTTATAACATTTGAAGGAGAGCAAGCTTATGGGCGCGATTTCTGAATTAAAAAGTGTCATTTGCAAGTAACGTTAGAATTAAAATTAGAATTAACTAACCTAACTTGAAAATTAGTTAAAGAAATAAACAGATGGAAAGATGCGAAGAGGAAAGATTATATAACGCTGTGCACGCAAATGTTTTTAAGTTACAGAGGGTTCCTCTTTAGTTATTGTTGCTGCGCATACGTTCTGCCCATCTCGGGATAACCAGAGATAACAGAGATTCTTAAAGACGGTGCTTCCTAAAACCACGTAATTTTTGCATGGTTTATAAGTATGTGGGAAAAGGATGTCTTTACCGTGGCCCATAACAGTCGCGGCATAACATTTTTCTCCACAGCAAAATCATTTTCACCGCAGCACTGAAATCAATTTCACTCACGACAAAATCATTTTACTCACGGCAACGTTGTTTTCACCACAGCAAAATCATTTCACTCACAAACAAATAGATTCACCCACGGCAAATCACTTTACTAGCGGCAAAATCAATTTTGTAATACGGTGGAAACTGGTCAGTGTAAGAATAAGACTTCGGACTGCGGTTGCGGACCAGGGGTGAAAAGCAGACTACAGGTGCAAAATGGGGAATGCAGACTGGGTAATAGCAAATAAAGTAAAATGATCATTGCGTCCTCCGTGTACTTTCAACTGCTTAGAGACTCCTTCCAACAAAACTCACCGTGGTCACAGAGATATAGGTATCCCCGTATTCTGGGTATCCCCGTACAATGTCCCTTTATTATATTACTGCCGTGTTGGCTATCCGCGTGGTACCCTCCCAGGATGTCCTAATCACTACTGTCTTGGGACTGTTCAATAGATATCAGGATTTCGTGACAAATTCGGAATCGTTCTGGATTCCGCAAAATATAATTAATATCGAAAGAAACCCTCGTTTATCCCCAAGGTTTTTCTGAACAAGAAAATTGATCTTGCGAGAATTTTCCAGAAAGTTCACGTGTAACTCGTAGTTACACGGCTGTTGCCGCACAAGAAGAAACGACGACAGACTTTTTTTTTTTTTGGCTTTCTTCTGTTGAAGAGTGGCTACGTAAATCCTATCGTATGATACAGGTGTTAACTTGAAGTAAACAAAAAGTGTCATATTTTTGTAATAATAATACCAAACTTTTCGGGCTTGGCCCTTCTTCAGTGGAAAAAAGAAGTTCGTTATATGATCTACAAGTTTTGTATGCGCCAAGCGACTAAAAAATTCAAAATTTTTATAGTGAGCACTCGGCCTAAAGAAAACTGAAGTCAGATTGTGCGGATGATGGGAGCCGAGCTTGTAAATCAGAAAGAAAACCCACTAAATAAACTACCCTTTCGAAGTGGCCAAAAAATATGTAGAAACGACCCCGAGGAAAGGGTGCAAAACCAATGCTGACAAATCAGACTAGAAAACCTGTCTAGAACAAAACGTAGTGAAAAAATTTAGACAAGAGGACTTAATGACGTAGAATGACAAGAATCTCCCACCAAGACACCTAAATAGTCCCAAGCATCCCATGAGGACATGCGACCCTCTACATTAACAGAACATTAATTTTCGACTAATTCGTTCCCCTGTCACTCAACATCAGAAATGACACTATGTGTTGTGGGCGAGAAACCATAACGAAGCCGTATATAAATAATTTTCATAATTGTAACGGTCGATTTTGAAAATGAAATTTGGAAGCAAGTGACAGACACGGACATCACCCCACAGCCTGGCCAGTAGGCCTGTCCCGATTGCGCTGGAAAAATCGCCAAAAAGTGCTCAAAAAATGGCAAAAAAGTGCTCAAATAGTGCTCGATTTTTATAAAAAGTGCTTGAAATTTCGAAATAGTGCACGAAAGTTGCTCGCAGTTTTTTATTATTTCCTAGCAGTCCTAGTTTTATTTAACTTTTATTTTAACTCTCGATTTTCTAGCGTTTGTCGAACAAAAACTCTTTATTATCAGTCAAGCATAGTTTCCATCACAGAACTGTATGCAATCAACCGTATAGCTACAACTGTATTAAATGCTTTCGTCAGCAGCTGTACTTAACAGAAAAGAGCGCTAAAAGTTCTGAGAAATACGCAACGTCACGAACCAATCAAAATCGAATGTTGCCAATGTTAAAGTGCACATGAATCGAAATTTCAAAGCCAGTTTTTTCTCCAATATGAAAGTAGCAGGAACTTATCATCAAACTTTAGCTTCAGTTTTCTGCAATACGTCTCTTTTTCTCTTGAATTGAGCCAACCAGATTTCATTTAGTCTTCTTTCTCCTGGCCCGCCTAGATTAGCTTTCGCTACGTTATAATAATAATAATAATAATAATAATAATAATAATAATAATAATAATAATAACGATTTTATTAGTAGTACTTCCACAAGGTGGCTCTTCGCCTACTAATGCCCTAACTACTACAAAATTTTGAATTAAAAATTATATACACAATAGATTAAGAAAAAACAGAAGACTAAAAGGAAAGTCACATAATATTCATAAAAAAAAAGGAAGTACAGCAAGGAAAGTAATTAAAAAGGGTTCAATAAAAAATATGTACAATAGAGGAAGCGTAGTTATAATTATAATAATAGTAGTGATAATAATAGTAAATGTCAGTCATACGCTTCCTCCTCCGGAGAACATGAACTTCTTCGCTAGCCTGATGAACTTGTTATAGTCAGGTTCCTGCCTTAACCTATCAGGTAGCTTATTAAATAAACGCGCTGCTGAGTCCTGAAAGGTGCCACTTTCGGTTGGGATAGCCAATTTTGGCGCGTCAAGAGATCTTAAATTGTAGGCACTGACAGTATGGAATGTAAGGCGTAAGTAATCAGGCCAGACGTCATCATAGAGGGCTTTTTGAGTGATTTTCAGTAGTGCCAAGTCTCTCCTTTTAATAATTGGAAGCCAATTTAATTTTTGCAAGTCCTCTAATGCAGCAAATCGCCCAAGTACGTAGCCCGCGCATGTTGTTTGAACTCTTTGCAGCCGTTTTAGTTGGTATTCTGGGAGCTGATAGAAGACGACGCACCCGTAGTCCAGTTTTGACATCACTAATGACTCCACTAACTGCTTGCGGACATGGTATGGTGCGAGGTTGCGCAGTTTCCGGAGAACCGCCAATGCTGCATAACAGGATGAAAGACGTGCGGTTTCAGGTCTCTTATCAATGTATTCTTTGGAAACTGAATATAACAAAGTTGACTTGTCTTGTCTTGTCTAGCGGCGAAAGTTGGGCCTTTTTCACTAAAATTTTAGACAAAAACCTGGGGACTGATGAATAGTCGTGACGTCATTCGTGTGTACTCAGTCGAGTGCGTCACTCTGTTTTTGTGACTTCCGTGGAAAAAAAATGTGTGAGAACTACAAAGATTCACTATCGAGGCCGCCAGCTGTGCAAAACGTTCCAGGTTTAAGCTTTTACGCCTTCTCAGCCATGTTTCACGCTTGAACAGTACACACGAAAGACATCACAAGGCCCTTTTGGCCGCAAGCAAAATGGAATTTTGAAACCCCTAGAAATAGTGAATCCTTGTCATGAAAAGGAGTGAAACGACTGAAAATGAAATATGAGGATTATTTTCGATTCAGCTGCACTTTTACCATAGCTCGTGCATTTCCATGACAACATTCAGCCAGTCAGGCGACAAGGTGGAATTAGGGCCTCTTTACACGACCCCGGGTTGGACACCGATCTGGGTCAGTTCAGCGTCGAATTTTACGTTTACACGAGCTCGGGCTGGGTGAGGGTTGGGTCGATCTCGGCTGACCCGGGTCAGTTCCGTTTGGGCTGGTAACTACTTGTTGACTCATTTCGGTAAGATCCCTCTCGTTTTTATATTCTTGTAGTTTCGCAATAAGATGTTCAGTCAATGAGTGATTCCACTGCCAAGTTGACGTTCTTTTTTCCACACGCTCTTCTTCATGAAAGCGTGACGTTCCAACGATCCTGGGTCAAATGGGCCAGTATTTACTTGAAGAAATTGAAGAAATTTCAACCCTTCTAGCTGGGTTAATCCGAGTCTCGAGAAGGGTTACCCGGCAAGGGGGCTGACCCGGCTTGATTGCTGTTTTCATGTAAACGCTTATAAACATTTGACTGCAAAAGGGTTACCCGGGGTCGTGTAAAGAGGCCCTAAGGGAGCTTAAGCAAAGACGACGACGACGGATACGAAAACGTTATTTCGAAATATAGGGCGCAATCCATTTGGGCAAAAATTTCGGTTTGAATTTCCGAAATACTCAGGTGTCAAATGGAACGGTTTTTTCCACTTCAGTAAACCGGTCTCGTCACATTGGCATAACGCATATTCCGCCATCTTGCCTTCGACATCTGACAGCAAAGGAAACTGGGGGAGCCGAGTGTCTCACCGAAATGAAATGCCAAATGGAACAGAAAATTTCCCGGTAATTCCGATATTTCGGGAAAATGGGCAACCTCGAGAGGATGACCAAAATTTTCGAGATGAACTTTCCGGAAATTACCATTCCATTTACCTCTGACTCGAAAATTCCGAAATTTTTTACCAAATGGATCGCGCCCATAACTTCTCGTTTTTGTAACTCTTTCACGATTTTTCAAAATTGTTTAACTTACAAAATGCCGGCGAACTGTCCAGGGACTAAAATTGCTATGAACGACGTCAAAGTAAGAAAATAGAAAGAAAAAATTGCCGTCATGCGCTCACGTTCTCGAGAAAACATAAAATTTGGTTATTTCACGTTGTTGTTTATGAAATGTACCAAAATGTAAAACGCACTTGCAGGCGATTATTTTTGCTCATTAAGCCTATTGTTTTGTGACGTTCTCGTTGCCGTCGTCGTCCTCGTTGCTTAAGCACCCTATTATTCAAATTCATGATAATGGAAAACCGTGAAAGCTGTGCTGAAATGTTTCCCAAAAAGCGAAAAAATGCTCAAATTCTGCTCAAAAGTCAACTAAGTGCTCAAGAGTGCTGGAAATGTAAAATAGTACTCCAAATTCGAAAAAGTGCAGGCCTACTGGCAAGTACTTTAACGCATGCGCACAGCCACATATCGAGCAATGGCAGCCGTGGACAGCTGTTTCGTCCTTGTTAGGACGCATCAGCATGGCAACGGGGTTGATGTCCGTGTGTGGCACTTGCTTTTAAATTTTACTTTATTTAATTTACTGACACACCGAGCGGTAAAAATGCTGATCCATCTTCCCAGCGCGTGCTGTGGGAGAACTGCTGTGCGGTTCCCAGCCACAGCTGCCACATTTGTTGTGTGGGACTGTCGGTTAAATGAGTGGTTAGCACTCGCTTCGGCATTCAAGGGCAACAGAGCTGGTCTCTCTCTGGGCCAGCGTTGCCCGACGGCTATGCTATGCTGATAAGTCCTAACAAGGACGAAACAGCTGTCCATGGCTGCCACTGCCAGGGGCGTAGCGAGGTTTTTGAATAGTTGTAGTCCTGTTTTTAACGCGACAGTCGTTATCACACCAAAGGCGTGTATCGAGCGCCGAAGTTGCGAGCTTTTTGGGGGGTCCGGGGGTATGCTCACCCGGAATTTTTTTTTTTACTGAAACCTCTAAAACGCCATTTCATGCATTCCTCAGACTCGAAAAGTGTTTGTGAAGTCAAGATAATATATACCCTGAATTTTACCATAAATTTGAACCAGAGAACCAAAAGTTTCATAATCCAGTATTCCCTAAGGACCCTAAACAATAAATGGCCGTTTTATTTGCCATGAATGAATGTGATCTGAACTACCCTCTTTACCACGCGCAAAAATTTGAAAAAGAAAAAACTGTTCCTAGAAGAAACTGTCGATGGTTCCGCTTCGCCATGGCTGCCCAGGTGTTTCGCTGTCTCACCATATGTAACCGCTGTACGATAGTCGGTAGCACTTTTCATAGCCCGCGGGCTCCTAAGTTTTCCCTTGCTTTCGTAATCTTACCCTTACAGAGTGGTTGCGATTGTTATAATCCTAAGATACGTTGATAAATTGCGTTTCCTTTTATAAAGTTCGCGAAGAATTTCAGGAAACTGTTTATTTCTCACAACGGCACAATAATATATAGGATATATATAGGCTGAAAATTTGCAGGCCCAGAGCTAGGCCCTATAGGCTCGCTACGCCCCTGACTGCCCGGGTGGTATGGCTGTGCGCATGCATAAGGTACTGGCCATACCGTGGGTTGATGTCCGTGTGTGTCACTTGCTTTTAAATTTTGCTTTTGAAAATATATGTTGCCTGGTAATTCTATATACACCCACCTAGGCCTGTCCACAGTTATGGTTAAATGATCAAGAAGTTGAGGGAAATTGTGTTATAAGTTGCTTGAAAGTTGCTTGTACTTTTTTTTTCCAAAAACAAAAGTTGCTTAAAAGTTGCTCATTTTGCAAAAAGTTACTCAGTTGTTTCTTTATTAAAACAATTAGGAATGCATAGTTTCGCTTTTTGTAGTAAATTTATTTGTTTCTGCTTATATGTGCAGGACAAGCAATGTGGCTAGGTGCATGTTCTTTCCAACCAGGAGTCGATGATCCAACACAAAACTAGCACCCGAATAACATTCGCTACTGTATTCAGTATCACATTCAGTTTCATGTTCTATTCACAATATTCATGGCAAGATTCAACCTGCTAACGACCCTCTTAACCGGTAATTCAATTTTATTTATTTACTCACAAACTCGACAACCTGCAGATATTCCGGCATGGAGCAAGAGACAAACCAATTAGGCACAAGCTTTATTAAGTCCAAAAACACAAAGGGAGGACTTTTGTGTGCCTTTTAGTTGAGTGACTGTCAATAATAAGCAAAACATAGCTCTTGTTTTATAGAGACAAGCTAAAATGAATAAGAAGAAAAACCAACTCAAATAGAAAAAAGTTGCTCAGGAAGAAAAAAGTTAATCGAAAATCGAAAAGTTGCAGGCAAGTTGTGGACAGGCCTAGTTTTGAGTATTAGACTGAATTTTTTTCTAATTAAAGCTTGTGTAAGACTAAATTAATGAGTCAAGAAAGGATGTTTAGCGATGTTTACCACTGGCGACAAAGCCATCAAAGACTATTTCTGAATTTTTCGTTTTTCTTCTATTTTTTCCAAAGAGGTATGCATATGATTTTATGTCAACCTTTTAAATTTTATGTATGTTGTGTATCGCTAAAATGGATCAGCAAACGATAGTTGGCGAAGTTTTAGAGTGGTGACAATGGCAAATACACCATTTTTACGGTTTTCGATTTTGGCTGGCAGCCAGGTTAAATTTTTTGCAAATGTGTTAGCCTATAATTTTGGGTCAAATTTGAAATGTTTTTAATGTTTCTGTCAAGCGCAAATGGATCGAGAAATGATACTTAACATTTATGAGGTTTTCGATTTTGGCAGGCACCCATGTTGGAATTTTTCCAAAGGAGTTTACTAAGCCTAAGCTTTTGGGATGAAAATTTATTTGTAAGGCTAAAATAGATCAAGATGCTTTTAGAGTGGTAACAAGCCCTACAAGACCATTTTCGGCTGGCGACCATGTTGGGATTTCTCAAAAAGGGTTAGCCTATGAATTTGGGTCAAATTATTTTTCCTGTATTGCTAAGGCTTAAATGGATCAAGAAATGATTAGTTCAGACCAGAAATATGCAAACAGGTCAATCAGCAATTAATTACAACAACAACAACTTTATTGACCCATATACTTGAGAAAAATTAAGTTTACATGAAATGAAAATTAAAACTAAAAGGGTGTTGGCTTCCGAAAATAACTAGAAAGTTAACAAGACTAGGAAGCCAAATTACATAGAATAGATTACAATACATATAAATGACAAAGCTCAGAAAGTTTCAGAGAATCTTAAGATAGGAAGTTGCTAACAACAGCATGTATTAGTTACTAGGTTCAATAAAACGTTCATCGCAACAGTGATAACAGTGCATGGCTAATTCTTTAAAATCAGTAAAATTAAATTTCTTTAGGTCTTAAATAAGCCATACAGAATAGTGTCAGAGCGCCAGCTTTAATCAATTCGATTGGGATGCCAGGTTGATACGCAAATGATACGCCGCCTCTACAACAAACAACAACAACAACAAACAAAAACATGCTTTATTTCCCCCATACAATTTCCCCCTACAAAAAGGGTTTCCTGCATAAAGCCTAGTGCCGCAAGATGTTTCCGCAGTAAAGAAACAAAACATGTAAAGTCCGGTGGTCATCGATCCAGCCAAAAGCTTGTAATTCTGCGGTAGAAGCTAGCCTAGTAAGACGAAATGGACTCGGATTACTGCGACCGTAGGACATAGTGGGGAACCAACGACGCAGGGCAAGGGAATTTCTTGGATGGTCTTGCTCCCGATCCAGTGAATAGTGAAGTGTACCCCACTCAAATATTTGGAAATTGGCCATTGTTCAGGGGCACCCAACAAACCACACCAAGGCATTTTAAATTACCTTATGGTGTTTGAAGTCTGTTTAAAGTGATGTTTTTATTAGCTAAAAGAATTTGATCTGTTCAGATTTCTTAGCTGAAATTTTAATTGCCCGAAAATGTTAGGGAATAAAATCTTCCTTTGACAAAATGCTAGCTGAAGTGAACTTTCCACTAACTTTCTTGGGAACTATTTTCTTTCCAAATTTTTTTGGTATTTTATTTGTTTTTTTATTGTTTACATTTGGTAATGACAAAACAAATGACTACACTAGGACAACACTAAGCTACAACACACACACACACACAAAAACTACATAAGATCTACATAAGTAGCCTCCTTCGCAGACGTCTTTGGGCTCGTCTCGCGTTCCTTGCCCACGAACGTCTGCTGAACTGAACTGCCACTTCCGTTCGTCGCCGGTTAGCCTTTGTTTTGAAGAAACCAATAACGAGCTGCGTAAGAATGGAAATCGACACCCGATTCACGTGCATCGTCTGTGAAGGTTATCCAGGGTTGAAGTCCTACCATAAATTGGAAAACGAACTGTAATTGGCTAACAGCCGCGAACGGAAGTGGTAGTTCAGTTCAGCAGACGTTCGTGGGCAAGGAACGCGTGACGAGCCCAAAGACGTCTGCGAAGGAGGCTACTACATAAGCTGATAACAACAAATTGAGAATATTAAGTTAACACGTTTTGACGAGGACGCGAGGGTTATGAACACTTCTGCAATACGTTATTGCCCTCGTCTACAATACTTGCTCCACTTTTGAAGATGAATGGCCAAACTCTTTCCGCTTTTTGAAATCAGGGCAGTCTCCAACTCATAAATAGCTTTAATTCTAGAGGTACATGCTCGGAGAGATGGTACGAGAGCGTTGTTTCTACAATAATATACATACTGCTTAGCAATAAGCAGGACGTGATTAAAAAACAAGATATAATCTTTGCGATCCCAACTACCGAAAATTATATCCGCCTTAGTAAGTAAATCTACTTTAACATCAAGATCGTTAAACCAGTCCGAGAGATCCTTTCAGAACAAGAGAACACGGGGCAGGAAGTAAACAAGTGCTCTAGAGATTCGTCCGCATCTGCACAAAAAGAGCAGTCAGATGATAGTTTAATACCAACCTTTTTCAAATAGACATTCGTTACTAAATATCTATTTAATATCTTGTACTGAAATTGTTGAGTCTTTGAATCCATTGCAACAGTGAAAGGAAGGCTATAGATCTTCTTCCAATCTAAAACAACATTAGCATATTCTGCTTCGTATTTCGATTGAGCTGTCGGTTGTTTAATAACCCTAGAGCGAAGTTCTTTGTACACGGCTTTAGAAACAACTTCACTCAGCGCTACATGTTGATCATTCAAACAAAGTTGAGTATGGGTCGCCGAGTCAAAAGGCTTTGGATTGACATACTGATTTATCTGTAAAGACTGGCGATACTTTGTTGGCAAAGCATCGCACAATGCAGTTAATTGAAAAGCGTACAGAGGTGATATATCTAATTTCCTAAAATTACGCCAGGGTGCCAATCAATTTTTTCCGAGCGCTAAATCACCTAATGAAATTATCCCTTTATCTACAAATCTACGATTATAAACAGACTTACCATTAACAGAAATATGCTTGTTATTCCAAATAATAACTTCGGATAGTGTTTCCTGCGAAATATCATAACTAGTCATCTTTATACTCGCAGCTGAACATTGCGCAAAGCAGCTAAGACATTCCTCGTAGAACCTCGGAAGCTTAACTGGCAGTTTTTTTCTTTACATCAAAATTGCAGCTTAAGATGAATTTACCTCCAACCGATTTCAAATAATACGATAGAATGGTCTTCCAGCTGCTAACGGTTAGGTCTCTCCACTTCCATATTTTAAACTTTGTTTTGATGGAGTCAATTATTTCATCAAAGTTTAGCTTCTGTTTAAGACGGTAATCATATGAGAAGTATATCCCTAAGATTTTCAAGGCTTTCTTAACTTTGATATTATGCAATTCATAGTCATCACTTGCTGCAGGATCTTGATTGCCCAAAAGCATTATTTCCGATTTCTCAAAATTAATCTTGAGACCTGAAAGCCGACCGAATTCTTTTACAAGCTTTAAAAAATTAACTAGAGAGCGATCGTCGCGCAGAAAAGCTGTCAAGTCATCAGCAAAGAGTCCCATTTTGATTTCCTCATTATTAACATCGATTCCTCGAATGCTTTTGTCACTACGGAGATTGATTGCTAATATTTCTATACAAATAATGAACAAATATGCAGAGAGGGGGTCCCCTTGTCGCACACCTCTCTGCACTTGAAAGGGTCCGGTAGAAAAACCATTATTTTTTATTTTTATAATAATATTTCGAGCTGTGTTTTTAAAAACACAGCTCGAAATATTATTATAAAATGTATATACCCCGGCACTGTTTAAAGGACGGGCCAAAATTAAAAACAGAGAGGGCCTCGAAAATAAAGTTCCTGCTTACTGAATCAAAAGCCTTTTGAACGTCAATAGCGATCTTGTGGGTCTCAGTATACTCCAAAATATCCTCAATTGTTCTCACTGTATCAAACACAGTCCGTCCCTTGACATACGCGCTTTGATTATGATGTATAATTTGGGGTAATACAGTCTCTAGTCTTTTCGCAATTGCCTTGGAACCAATTTTGACATCCACATTAATCAATGATATTGGCCTCCAATTAGAAATATTTCTTTTGTCTTTGTCTTTCTTTTCTAGTAAAGTTATAAGACTGCTTGTTTTTGAGAATTTAATAGACAGCTGCCCATATTCGTACGCACTGTTAAGGCAGCAGACAACAAGGTCTCCAACCACATCCCAAAAAGCTCTGTAGAACTCAACTGTGAGTCCATCGTTTCCTGGCGATTTATTACAGTCAAAAAGATTAAGAGCATGAAAGCATTCCGCGTTTGTCAATCTTCCCTCACATATTGAGGCATCATCATATGAAAGTTTGCGTATGTCCTGATTCTTTAAAAAGGAGTCATAAACATCCGCTGATGGGATTAGCCCCTCCTCCTTATACAGATCGGCGTAAAAGCATTCTATCTCTTTCATCACTCGTTTTGGATCAGAGATTAAATAACCATCTTTACTGAATATTTTTCTAACCGAACTCTTGTTCCTTTTATGAGATTCGAGACTGAGAAAAAATGTATTACTCTTCTCGCCTTTTCCATACCACGTAGCTCTGGAGCGAATAATAGCGCCTTGAGAAAGGTATTCGTAGATAGAATTGTATTCACCTTTTAGCATTTCTAGTTTCTCGATATTTTCGGAAGTGGGATCGGTACTGCAATCGTCTTCACATTGCTTCAGTAAAGTTTCAATCTGAGATAATTTCTCCCTTCTTTCATGAGCCCTTTCCTTGCTGTATTTTATTGTCACTTGTCTAACTCTATACTTAATTAAATCCCATAAAACTCTTTTATCAGTGTCATCTTTGAATTCGTTTATTCAGACCGGAATGCTCTGATTTATTAGAGTCACATAGTGTCGTTGGTGAGACTACTATTGAATTTCCAGTACGAAGGGCCATGATTCTGTTTCTCTATAGTACTAAAATGCCAGCTGACATTTTTGACTGCCAAAAACAGCAAATATGACCTTTCCGTAAACCTCAGGGCCTATGATTTCCTCATTGCGAATCTTTTAGGGCACGTTTCACTCTCAAGTGGAGCTTAGTTCTATTATATGCCAGTAAGCAGGGGGATTTAAACGGCCCATAGTTAACCAGCAGATTAGGTGATTAGGTGAGTTTCCATCCCCAGCTCTCTTAGTGGCAAGTATTTGCTCTGCTATATTGATTAGTGGCATAATCTTTGACAACCAAATACTTGGGAACTTTTCAATAAGTTTCAGTCCAAATGGAATTACAGATGCCAGAAGAATGATCTGGGAACTACTTCGGGTTAGAGACCTGCAAGCTATGCTGATAACTGGATCATCAGGGTTGTCTTGGGAATTTGCTTGAAAACCAAATACTGTTGAAAGAATGACGTCCATTGTCAGAGCCTGTAAGTACCTGTAAGAACAAGAGTTCGGAAGGTTAAGCATCTCCCCAAAAGTGAAACAGTTAACTGATTTATCACCTGTATGTGTTGATAGCCCAAAGTTATGTCATCAATTCAGAACTCAAAACAGACCTGAGTGGAAAATGTGAACCCAGTTAATCATTGTATTCAGTTATGTTTTGGGGTAGTGCCTGTAAAACAAGGTTACAAAAGGTCAAAACAAAACAGAATAAATGTGTATGCAGCATATTCTTTGCTCATAGCATGGATATTGCTATGTCCTATTTTGCAAATCCTCACACTTGAGAACATTATTTTACAAACTTAAATTAGCTCTTTTTATACATAAAATTAAAAGTGACCCCACTAACATCCTAGCAATATTTTCTGGAAGTCTTACACTAGCTTCTGAGATCCACAGCTATAATACCAGATTTGCAACCAATTTTAATATTTATAGACCAAGTATAAGTAACAATTATGGTGCAACTACATTTTCTTTTGTAGCATCAAAGGTCTGGGAATCTGAGAATCTTAATCCCCTTATGGTAATCTCTCCTGGAAACTGACCATATTAACTACATTTCCACGAAAATAAGTAAAGGTATCGTTATTATTTCTAGGCTCAGACACTTGGTACCGCACACTACTCTTTTAAACATTTACCGCTCGCTCATCAAACCGTATATTTCCTATGGTCTCGTTTGGGGCCAAGCCGTGAATGCACATCTCAGTAAACAAAGTTCTCACTTTACAAAAGCAGGTTCTTCGTCTAATGTACTTTTCTGATTATAGATCTCATACTGCTCCTCTTTTTGCTTGTTCGGGAATTCTGCCAATAAAAATGCTGTACTTTAAATTGGTTGCCTCTCTTCTATATGACATCATAAATCATTATGCCCCTCCCAATATTTCTGAACTGTTTACTTGCTCTGAACAGGTTCACTCCTACTCTACTCGTTTTTCAGTAGCCGGTAACTTCTACATAAAACAGGTAGGAACAAATCATCAATTGCTTCCTTTTTCTAGAGTTGGTGCGAAAATGTGGAATGGTATCCCCCTTGAACTTCGAAAGCTAAGGAAAGCACCCTTTAAACGGAAACTGACTCACTTGCTTTTGAAGATTCTTGAAACTGAGGAGATAAATGTTGATTTGTGCTATATTGACCTTTCTGCTCATATTTGCATTTTACCTAATTAGCTTCTCTATGACTTTTTGTGAATCTCTATCCTTATTTTTCCCTCAGGCTAATGTAATGTAGAAATCTTTATATATGTGTACCTGGTTTTGCTATAACTCTCATCATTATTTTTTTTCTCTTTCCTGTGTGTGTGTGTGTGTGTGTGTGTGTGTGTGTGTGTGTGTGTGTGTGTGTGTGTGTGTGAGCTTATTAAATACTGTCAGTTAAGTAGCCCGCCTAGCATAGCTGTGCTAACTACGGGCTACAAAGGCCTTTTTTTTATGTATTAATAAATCAAGTCGAATAAAGTCGAATAAAGCATTTGTTTGTTTGTTTGTTAACTTAGAATTAAAAAAGCTATCTTACAACCATTTTTATAAACAATACAAACTATATCTTCTAAATACTCAATCTGTCTCTTAAGTGTAGTCTGCCCATAGCCTGTTAGTTTTTTTATTATTAAGTAATTTTAATTAATATATTTTTCTATTATGTAATATATGTATCATTTATATAGCCTATTGCACTTTTACCTTCTTTGTTCTTTAATGTACATGTTCATGCCAATTAATTGTTCGCGGCAGTGACCAACACGAAAGCCTAAACTACTTTGGTCACTGTGCACATTTGCTTTTTCACTTGTGTAATTTAGTATAACGACTTATCTCTCTACCCATGAAATGTACTTGAATATAGAAATGGTTGTAAATAGTGCAAAAACAAAACAAAACAATAAACTAAACTCAACTTCCTGTTTCAAACTATGGAAGGAGCCAATAATGAGATAGTGAGGTTGTAAGGAGGTTGTAGTTCTGTGCTAAATTTGCTTATATACAAACACATTCATACTCTGACCACACTTGTAAAATTCATTAATAATTCATAAAAGTTACGACCAATCTACAGGTAGTATTTGAGCCCAGGTATTTGAGTCACATGTATACCTCTCTTAAAACCCCAATACAAATCAACTGCTGTGTTTACTTTCATAAAGAGTCCTTACCTGCTCAGCTAATTAGTATGCATTAACTTTGATACAGATCTAGCTACTGATTAACACGACAAACACAATCTATTGTTTCATTTCACAGGTAAGATGATATATTCGCATCGGACCTTTATGAATACAGGAAAACAGAAAATGCCCAAAAAAACAAAACAAAACAAAAAACCTGAACTACAAGGGTTTTATTGAATTATTATCAACATTTCCATTCTTACTTGACCATGTTAACAGTTTGCTCTTTGTCGGCAATCTCACCAACTTTCCTCATCAGTGTCACAACAATTGCTCATTAGGGGAATCATTTGTTTCATCTTTAGAGCACTCAGAATGCTGGAGTCAGTGTATTTCTGATCCGCCTCCACTGTTATTTCTCTGCTCTGTTCAGCATGCTGGCAAGGGGCTTTGGAGGTTTGACAATTTGCTAAAAAAGAATGGTTTGCATCTAATAGCACAAAGAGATGCACTCCCAAAAATTTTGGAGGCATTAACTTTAACTAAAATTCATTGTTCTTAAGTAGTACATACATTCATACATACACACATACATAAACACATGCATCCACACATACATACACACATACATACATTTATGCATACTTTATTCATATTTCCATTTAATTTACAAAACATTTTTCTACTTCTGAAAAAGATTGATTTAGAAAAACATTTCAAACGGAAATTAACAATAAAAACGTTACACATGAGGTCATCAAAACGTCATGATGACGTTTTGATGACCTCATGTCAACATTGTCAAATGTGGAGACATTAACATAAGTGACATTATATATATACAGAAATAGGTGTGTAATTGTGAATGACAAGAATGCGAAAAATGAAATAATAGCGCAACAAGTGTTCACACAAAGAATTTTGGCAAATAGAATCACTCTATATGTTGATAGTCGCGTCTCTGAGCTTCTTGGGATACTTTAATTTAAAAAAATATATCTCTTTCAAGTTCTTACATTCTTGGGAATAGAAGTCTGGTGTTCATGACAACCATTTTGCACGATCTAAAATAGTTCTTAAAAGAAATGCCCGAGCAAGCTGGAGTGTTTAATTTTTGAAATGCTCTTGATTAAGAAGAAACAACCAAAGCTCAATACCCAAAGTGACTCTATTTGCGCAAAACTCTTTGTGTGAACATTCTCATGATATTATTTCATTATTCGCATTCTTGTCATTTACATATAACACACCTATTTCTTTATATATATAATGTCACTTATGTTGATATCTCCACATTCAACAATGATGACATGAGGTCGTCGAAATGTCATGCAATGTTTTTATTGTTAATTTTCCTTTTGAAATATTTTTACTCCGTCTGCCCGCGTCTCGCGCGGCGCCCGAGTCTAAAATTACCGACGGTTCTTCTTTTTCGTCGTCGAGTATCATCCGCAAAGCTCACTTCCGGCGTTTCTGCGCAAGCGCTAACTATTTTTAAAAGAGTGATGCCTGTTATCACGTATCAGAAAATGTAGATTCACCTTGTGTCTTTTGAAGTCTGAACAAACAATATGTTAAGAGAAGTGTCTATGCGAATGTTTGCAAGTTCAACGGCGAGAAGAAAGCTTTTAACATGACCAAAATTTAACTCCAGATGGACTGCCGTGTTCTCCGTATCCGCTCCATTGAGATGTACATTTTGTTGAATAACTCAAGTACGGGATATCACACACCCCTGAGACTTTGACAGGTAGTTTATTTACTATTTTCCCACAATATCTCAATATCTAGACTTTAATTTTTGAATGATAAGCGATTAGTTTTTACAAATGTACTAGCGTCACTTGAAACTGTCCAGAAACATTCCTTTCTTGTGTTTCAAATGACCCTGGATTGACGTATTTGTAAACAGTTTCACTCTGCTAATTAATTTTCTACTCACATTTCACCGAGACTCCATTAACGTTTATGCAAAAAAATCCTACATCGTTCGATAAGCATTTCCTTTCTCAAACAATTATCCATCGAAGTGAAAACAGGTGTGCTTAGTTTTTTTTTGGAATCAATACACTATTTTTATCACCTTGCATAACGATAAACCTCTGTGGCCTAAAGGTCATTGTTCCTGCCTGTGACGCAGCTAACCCGGGTTCGATGTCTTTTAGTGGTATATATCACAGGCTTTATTTTTTCTGTTTCTCTTTTTCTTGTTCTTTTAGAAATATTTTTTACAAGTGTTATAATTATTGTTCTCAATGGTTGAGGTGTATTTTAGAGGAATATATGTTGATAGGGGTCTAAAGAAATAGACTCCAACACAAGCTAAACACAATGCGTCCGATGTAAGAAAGACAGACTTCCCTCTATTCTTTTGTTTAGCACTAAGTTAGGGATACAATACTGTTTTTTGCAAGCCCGAGTTTAGGCTAATTGTAGCCTCTTGTTCTACTTATAATACATTTCGATACTTACAAATACAGTACAAAGTGTTATTTTGTACAAAATAAATATTATGAGCAAATGCCTAGCAGCTAGATAACCATGAGGTTTTCAGGCTAGCAACTTTTCTCCACTGCAATATTGATTTTTATTGTCCATACGAACTGTTTCTCAGGAGGGGGTGGGGTACCCCCATCTGAAAGGAGTGGGGAATGATCACCTTTGAGGGTTTAAATTATGAATTTTGGCATCACTCATAAACCTCTTCAGGATGGGAAAACCAATACACTGAACCATCCATTTGAAAAAAAAAACTGATAAGCATTGCATGCCCTGGACCCCAACTTTCTCTCCAGTTTCCCCTTCATTCTGCTAAGGGCTGTGGATCAATAGGGAGTATGCATGTTACGTCATCACTTCCATGTTGGTGTACCGTGAACAAAAGATTTCTCATTACCTTCTTTTGTTATTGTCCACCAACATGGCCGCCAACCATTGTCATTCGAATCTCTGAAGACTGGCTGCATACCCTCTATATTGATGCTCATTTAAACTTTCAAAGTTAATAAGGCAAATCTTATTCACTAAAATTTAAAACCCTAGTAGTTGCCTTTCCTGTAATCAAAAACCACCCACCCGCTCCCTTCAGAATTCTCAGAACGGCAAGTCGAGAAATTAAGCTCAACAGCTGTTCTGACTTTCCGCTTTCAGTGATTAGTTTCTTTGGTGCTTTCATAGCTATGCATATGTCATCAGCTTCCCTGTGGGGTCGACCTCTTGGCTAACCAGGAGGATTGTAAAATCAGTCAAGCAAACTTGAGGCATTTCCCCAGGGGGTCGGGGAATCTCTCAAGACAAAGTCCCCTGGGCAGAGGGTGTAATTTGCAGGTTGCAGGTCAAATAAATATAAGGTATCGGTACCTATTGTCGGGCACTTTAATTTTTTATATTTCTACCGAATCTGAAGCACTCTTATTTCACTTTTCCTTGCTGTTAAAGTTTAGGATGTTGATTAGGTACTTGCACTGTTTGATTTTATTTAAGTCGTATCTTTCACGAGAAAATTCGCGTAACGTAAGTTGGCTTTAAAGTCAAATTGTCGGACATCAAACCAATTATCGGATGCCCAAACATTTGTCTAGCGAGTGGCCTATTTATGCTAAAAATAACAGCAAAAAAATGCTCACTAGCTCATCTGACAAAGTGGTAAATGGTTGCTTGTTAGTCTGCGGAAATGATTTTACCGTAAGCGTTCCATTTCAAGGCATAAAAAAATCGTGCGCGATCGTAAATTCGTCAGTCCAAACGGCCGTGTTTACTAGAGTTTGTATGGGATTTCGGCGGCTGTCGGACGTAAGGTATTTGACTACTCCAGTTAAAGCAGTTCGACTTAACAGTGGTTGACAGCCAAAACATAAGCTCAGAAGGCTCGTGAGATACAACAAAAGGAGCAATGAAAGGCCTGTCCACTTACTGTTCGATTAAGTCCATGTTCACATCCTCGAAATCGAGTCAATCGACGCTACGATCAGAGCACGTGGGGAGTTTATTATAAACTATTTACCAATACACTTCCAGCAACCTGCAGCCTGTATAATGTATAAACCTGCAACCTGCAACCTGCAAATTACACCCTCCCGTCCCCTGGGTGAGGTGTCTCTCAGCTGAAAATCCCCGTGACATCCTTTTCAAACTTGTGAATTCCCCTTAACCCTCTAATCCTTAGATGGAACCGCCATGTAACAGATATAACAGGCCGTGCCAACAAACTACTCGGACTCCTTAGACGGAACCTTTCAACATGCGACAGAAGAGTAAAAGAGGCAGCCTACCTTGGCCTAGTAAGACCCTTACTCGAGTATGCGAGCCAAGCATGGGATCCTTATACGGATAACTTATCAAACGAGATCGAAAAGATACAGAGGCGTGCTGCGCGCTTCGTAACATCTGATTACCAGAATTATGAACTTGGCAGTGTCACTACGCTCTTAAAGGATCTAGGGTGGAAGTCACTTAAGATCAGGAGGGAAATAGACAGACTCTGTCTTCTCAAGAAGGGTTTAGATAACAACGCAATCCTGCCCCTGGATGGATTATCAAAGCCGGCCAGAAAGACAAGACATATGCACAATAGATATTACTCCACAATTTACGCTCGCACTAACATATTCAAATTCAGTTTTGTGCCGCGCACAATTAGAGACTGGAATAATCTACCGCATAATGTTGTAGAAATTGCGGACGACGCCAAATTCCGCAAATTATTGTTATTTACGTTTCCCTAGGAATCCGCTGACCGAGATGTATTTAATATCATTCATTTGAACGAGGTTACATCAAATAAATAAGTGAAGTGAAGTGTAATCTTTGATCGTAAAACAATGTCAAGAGTTTTCCCCTACCGTCGGGCAAAGAATCCCATCCATCTCCTTGTATTCCCCCAGATATCTCCCTGGTACGCCCGGGGGTCGACCCCTCGGGGAAGCCAATGACATGTGCATTAGTATGGGGTTTGGGTTGTTACGCTATACTCCTCATTCCGTTTTAGAAGTCATAGGCGTTGTGTGATGAGTCAAATACATCACATGCACATGTTTAGCTTGATTAAATACAGCTGACTAACTTAAACTTACAGGGCGATCAGTGAAAGAGTCGAATTCTCTGACGAAGATATCCTTTAACATCTCTGGATCTCCAACCACGAGGGGTAGGGCCAAAGAAATACATCTTGAAGACGTTCCCATATTTTCGGTAATATTCGTCCACTTGTAGATGGAGTTGATTTTTGTATCGAATCGTATCTAATATGTTGCCCAAAAACGGCACATAGCTTGGTCCGGGGAGAACATACCTAAGCGATAGATAAGGAGTAATGCCGCAGAAGTAAAGCACTAACAAAATAACCAAAGCAATAAAAATTGTGGGCCATTCCACGGTAAAGGCCTGCAGAAGTTCTACAGGCGACATTGTATCATCAGTAGCGAGAACACCAAATTTCAACGCCAGCCCTGAACGCCAGCCAAAGTTTACCCAGCCTCGTTCTCAAGATACTGACAGTAAGAAACTGGAATCGAGGCTTGTCAAGAGGACGTAATGTATATCAGAGCTGTAGCTATATGGTGTCTCGGTAAATTAATGCAAGACAGCATGGTTTTAATAGAATCTCTGGAATCATTTGGTGGGCAGTGGCATACAATCTTTATCGCATCGGCGGTCTTGCTGGCTGTCTACGTTTTGTGGGCTGTCGTTCATAGTCGGTTGGAGAGGACTCGATACGGAGATCTTCCTGGACCAAGACCCTTGCTATTTTTGGGCAACTTCGTGGATACAATAAGACATAAGGGACAATCGCACCTGCAAATCGACGGATACTATAAAAAATATGGCCAGGTGTTTACATTACACGCTTTTGGTCCACATCCAAATCTGGTTGTGGGGGATCCAGAGATGTTAAAGGACATCTTTGTAAAGGAATTTGACTCTTTCAGTGACAGACCTGTAAGTTAATTTTGTTTTAATTGTCAATCCCATCGTAATTACTTCTTTTTTAAAATGAAACTTAGAAGCTAAATGGGTAGATTGGCTAACTAATGGAGATTGAGCTAGGTTTGGGGGTATTTATCAATTCAACAGATTGTGATTAAATGAAGCTTAATTTAGTTGCGCTTTGGTAATAAATTTTTGGCTCATTGGGTACAAAATGCCGTTCCAAAGCCTAGTTTACCGTGAACGGTGGTTAAATTTCACATATTTGGTGGCATGGTTCAAACACAAAAGAATTTTTCATCAGGATTATGAGTTATCAAGTACTGCTGGTAAGTTTTTGGAACAGCCAACTTTTTAAACTGATTTTGAGGTGTTTGGACACAAAATTCAAAGTAAAAGTTTGTTTATGGTAATAATAGAATGAATGAGCAGTATTGACGAGTCTGTGAAATAAAAGAATGTAGAATGTGGATGCTGTGGATGAGGGCATCAAGAAATCCATTCATGACCACCTACCATTTGATTATTGTTCAGTGAAGTGTAAGATTTTATTATATGACGGGCTCTTTCAGCGGCCAAGATGAATCAATTCTGCTGTGATTGGATACCCGCAAGGTCAGGTGGAGCCATCTTGACAGCTTGGGATAGCCCGTTCATCCTATGTTTTACTATCTTTTAATAGCGTCCTTTGAGTCATAATAAATCCTTTATTGACCAAACTTGATTGGTCAAGATGGTGGGATATTAGCCTCGTTCTTTTTTGTCGTGTTTATTGACCTCGACTTCGTCTCGGGCCATAAATATGCAAAACAAGAACTTGGCCAATATCCCATATAGCTTAATACTGAACCAGAGTAAGAAAAGGGGGAAGTTTGCAGAGTTCCTGGCCCTGGCCTAACCTTTGTAGTTGGAGACCCAAGCTGCCACTGATGCTGTTCCTTTAAGATCCGTAACTAATTTTGAAGTCCTCTGACATTCATTTAAATATCTTTATTGCAGCAAATTTTCAGACTTCCTGAACCTTTTTCTAGTATGATGTTCCGAGCTGAGAGAGAAACTTGGAAACGTATTAGAAACACCTTGACTCCAGCTTTCAGTGCATTGAAGATGAAGCAAATGATTCCCCTTATGAATGACTGTTGTAATAAATTGATAAGGAAACTTGATGGCATTGCAGACAAACAACAAAGCATTAATGTTGTCAAGTAAGTCTGGATTCTAAGTAATTGAAATCAATTCAATAACAACAACAACAACAACAATGTATTTGTACTTCTAATTATTGGTGCGTATCAAAGGTTCCTCTGAGCCAGCTCATGGAAGCATCTTGCTAGACTAATTGCAATCTACACTTGACTAGTAATGCAACAATACAGATCTAATTGGCCATGCTTTTTATATTTTTAAATAATCATTCATGAGCCTTTGTGCGCATATACATGAAAAGTACTTCGTGTACACTACACTCACGGTCTGTAATTTTCACATTTGTGACCCAAAGAAATTCTGGGATATTCTTGCCTAACAGCAGCATGGAACTTGGCCAATTTCCATTTCACATATTTTTTATAAGTGTCGAGCCACCCGGTCCTGCTGGCAAAGTATTGCACCAATTGCATTATTTACAAGTCAAAACTCACCAAAATTGCCATGCCAGGTCCCGAAATCCACTCACAAAAAGACTAAAGACACAACTTCACTCCGTGAATTGCCATCACTCGCTCGGATACTTTGAGCGGCCCACTTAGTGTGAAATTGCTTCTCACCTCTGTTTTCTTTCAAAGGAATGCCCATCAACCCAGCTTTATGATGCCAGGCAGGGGGCTTCTTAGGTGCAAAATGGCTCTAAAACACACTTATAAATCAAATAAGTAACGAATTGTAGCTGCAGTGATCGTTTAGAAATAAACGACAGCTAGCGTGATGAGCATGACAGCAAAGATAGAGCCTTCAGTGTTGAGGACTAGCAAAATCTCCTTGGTAACCCCTTATATGGAGTAGCCAGGTTGATTTGACTTCTTTAATACCCTCTGGAAATTGCAAAAAAGGCAACCAAATCAACCAGTAGAAAAGGAGTTAAGATATCAGCGTGCAATTTTCGTCGATTTCCATCTTCAGTTTTCACAGCTTGTGTAGTTATTACTGTATTAGCTTTCCACTGGGACAAATACAATAATGCATACCAGAGGAGAGACAGAAAAAATGTTTCATCCAAGGTTAATGAATAAATTAATCGGAATTGAGTGGGTGATTGAGTGAGCGAGTGACATCATAGTGCCATAGTGCCTATACCTCATGGCATGACTATATCATCCATGAGCTAAAAATGAAGCAACAACTGAAGACGTATGATATTATAACAATAAGGAGAAACTAGATGATGCATGGTTACTGTTTGAGCAAATAACTTAAAGCATTTATGTTTCAAACGTTTTTTGCAGGTTGCAAGAAGCTCTTGCCATGGATATCATTGTTTCGGCTGCATTTGGTTTTCAAGCAAATTCTCAAGAGAATCCTGATGACCCAGTTATTACAGTTGCTCGTCAGGCCTCGAATCAAAGTACTTTTCAGAAAATACTACTTAGCTTGCTTATGGTGCTGCCACTTGGTACCAAACTTTTGGACAATTTTCCAGGCATATGGTTGTCAAATTGGCTACCACTTATAAAGATGTCAGAAGAAATAGTTGCCACAAAGAGAGCTGGAGATGGAAATTCTTCAAGGAGGAAGGTTGGTGTTATTACATTCATATAATACGTTGCTATACTTGGCTTTGGGGGTCTTGAGCAAAGCAATAAAGAAAGCTAGTCTTTTGTTGCTGATTGCCATTTCTTCTCTCAATCTGTTAGACTGCATCGTATCTGATGGAGGATTTAGTAATTCTCTCTATACTTAGAGCAGTTTTCAATTGAGTGTCGAAAGTAATTATGGTTTTGCTTTGGTTTTGCATTGCTTCGCTCTGTGATTGGCCGGGAAAACTCGCGCCACTTTCTCAACCAATGAAAAGCAAAATGAAAGCCAATTATGACTTGCACGCGCATATTTTCCCGCGCTTGGCGCCGGTTACATGTAATTGCTTCATATTCTGATTGGCTCATTGCACTGCTTACTTCTGTCGTGATTGGTCAGAGTAATTGCTTTGGTTTTGGTTTTACGACACTCAATTGAAAAGCGTTCTAATACATGATGTTTAAGCAATTGCAACAGCAAAAAAGAACGATAATATCTGATCCTTCAGAGTGATCATGACTCCATTGTCAAGGGAACTATGTATCAGATCATGCAAATTACAGCATTTAAAGCGCGATCTTGGTGTGAAAATTAACATAACAGGGTGTGAAAATTACACAAATATTTTCACACAAATGGAGGACACAAACTTTGGTCCAGAAAAAAGTTGATATTATCTTTGTATCAGTTACCTCTATTGAAGGGACACCTTAGTAGTCAGGGGATGGGGACACTTTTCTGGGTTGCAATGGTGTCCACTTTAAGGGGACATTGCAACAACAACAACAACAACAACCATTTTATTTTGCTAGATATAGAAAAAAAAGTACAGCAAAAGAAAGATAAACTTAAATAAGCCAAAAAACTACCCAGAATAGTAAAAACTAAACGAGCTGAGTGGTTACAAAAATTATTAAGCTTTAAATGGGTTGAAGGAAGATTAAGAAAAGAAGGAAAACAAACAAACAAAAAACAAACAAACAAAAACAGAAATACAAACAAGTAGTAACTGTACCAGTTATTGACAGAACAAAATTTGTACATTAATTAAGAGCGACCATAGACTGTGAGTAGTCTCAGATTTCAGTGATGGATTGTGAGGGGATGCGAAAATTAGAGATTACAGACTAAGCCAGGGAGTTTGACCTTTCACGGCTGAGTGATTTCAAAGTGTGAATTTCATATCATCTTTCAAGCCAATTAAGCACAACCAGTGAGATTCCTTCTCTAGGCTTCCTGTCACTTGCTCTTGTCATCAATAAACTGCGGGAGAAGTTACAGCAAAAATAAATGTAAAGCCCACTTGTTTATGTTGTTTCATGGGGAGCCATATATAAATGGTAAAAACATCATAGAAAGTGGTAGGAATGCCTCCTAAAAGCTTACCTGTAACAATCTCTGCCCTGTTCACGGTTGCAATTTCCTTGTTAATTATGGGGATTTCAAGCGAAGTGTTTCCAAGGAAAATCTCTACGAGATCACTAAACTGGCCAGAGTGGAGAAAATTATGTCGCCTCATGAAACTTCTAATGAGGTTTGAGTGTGAACAATCGTCTTCACACTCGTCCTTAGTGTGTGAGAAATGCACCAGGAAAATCTGTACTGCAACTGCACTGTTCTGTTTCTTTTGAGGAAATCTTGGTGCACAAACCGGGCCGCAAAGTTGTTTGAAGTCTGCCAAGGGTCTTTGCCGATCACGAGTTAGAGGTTAATTTAAATGCATGGCTCATTCCCCTTCCATTTATATATACTGGAGTCATCGTCAGAAAAGAAACAAGCAAGAAAAGCAAGGAGATCCATAAATTATGGCCCTGATCGCTTAGAGATTGAAGAGTTAGTTTTAAATTAGTGGTCTTGAATGAAACTGAAAAAAAAATCTTGTCAAAGTGGTTATAATATTAGTTGAGACAAGCCAGTAATCTCTACCAAGTCTTTGTTATCATGAGTGTTGACAGCGGCTCATGTACTGTTGACAGGTCTCTAAGAAAGAGCCAATCAGAGTTTTGCACTTGGAATGTACTTGCTTAATTCAAACTCCCTGGCTTTGTCTGTAGTCTCTAATTTTTGGTGCTCCCCTCGCGTTGCGTCGCATCTCCTCGCAATTTCGCGCACAAGTGTATTTCTCCTTTTTCACAATCCATCACTGAAATTAGAGACTACTCAAAGTCTAGAACGACTGGAACTTAACTGGACACTATAGCCACTCAGAACATGACTGAACACTAAAGAGGGTTGATAAGATTGGAGTGTATAATACTAATCACAAGTCATGTAAAGCTTTCAGTACAGTACTGTATATACGTGTCATAACAAGCTGTTCAAGTCTCTATCACAATATTTTGTGACCGCGTTCATCACTATACCTGCTTGAAATAATAAAGCAGGTACAGTGTATCAAATGATGATTTACAGATGAGTGAAAAGACTGAGTGTATGATATTGTGTGTTGGATTCCCACTTGAAGGCTGACACATTAAAGTGCC
>JAEMWC010000736.1:130000-132500 GCA_016490735.1 Pachyseris speciosa
TAAAACATTTAAAAACAAAGTCAAGTTTGACATCTTACAGTCTTACTGTTCATGAGCTTTCAACTGGTATATATTTATTCATTTATTGATTTATTCTCTTATTTATTTCTTTTATTTATTGATTGATTTATTTTTTGTCTTCTTCTTTTGACTTATTAACTGCTCTGCTCTAGCTTTAGTGCCAACCAATCTCCTATACTTAAACATTACTCAATTTTACTCAGCTCGATTAATTAGCTTTTCAGTTATTCTGAGTAAATGTTACCTTTCCTGTATTATTAGATTAAGTTGCAAATTAAGTTCAACTATTATTTGGTAATAAAGCTGGTGTTGTTGTTGTTGTTATTGACTGAGTGGGAGGGTCGGACAGGAAAATATTTGGCTAAAGGTCATGGTGTACAGAATGAGCACAGAGAGGTCTGTGTGCCATCCCTGTGAGCCAAATATTTCCCTTACAATTCAACCTGACTCTAGACTGTGAGTAGTCTCTAATTTTGGCAATGGATTGTGGGGCGGGCAAAAGATGTGTTGCGAGGGGAGTGCACATGTGTCTTTCGCCCGCCTGACAATCCATGGCCGAAATTATAGAGACTAATCGCAGTCTAATCTGACTCAGTCAAAAAGTGTTTTGTCTTGCGACCTCATTAGACTCTATGAATGCATAGTCAGAAGATAAAGTTTTTTCAAAAAAGCGACACATTTGCACTGAAAATTGATCTAATTTGTTGTTTGTATTTGCTTTCTGGTTGTAAAATATAAAACTTACAAGACACAACAAAATCCTCTAACACAGGCCATAAGTGTTCCTAACAGGGCCATACATGTACAGCTTTTTCTGGCCCTGCTTTGTGCTAATGCATATGGCCCTCATACTAGAATTTTCTCAATAGTTTTAGAATGAAAAACAAGATGCATGCCATACAGGTCATATGATAATTTAAGGGCTTTGTAGGTCACAGCTTAGCCCCTGAATGATGATTGTATCATACCCATAAATGCAGTATAAATCATCCATAAATGTACTACATACCAACCATAAATGAAATAGAATAGTATATTTAAACCTTAAATGTAATAATCTTACTCAACGTAAATGTAATAAATGTTAACTTTGAATGTAATAAACTGGCCATCTCTATGAAATGGAGTCCAGAGATGTTTAGGTAGTTAGCCCATATTGTTTTAATTATTGCTATTTATTACTTTTACATTCATAGTACTACACACACAGAATTAGTTTCTACAAGAAACCCAGGAGTGTTTTATCAAGTTTAAAGCAAGAGGTGCAGCCAAGTGTTTTAGGACTTGATATAACACGAATTGCGAATTTATTGAATGGCTTAAAAAGCTTTACTATACATCTATTTTGGCCGAGATAATTGGGTGTAAAATTTAGCCGTGTCTTTATCAAATAAAAAGACACTCATTAAAAGTTAATTTGTTTTGTATTTCCTTCATGAATTATTAATAAGTTTTTTTTAAATCAGATATAAAGACACTCATTAAACATTAATTTCTTTTGTATTTCCTTCATGGATTATCAATGAGTTTTTGAAGCGTATTTAGCATGTTTAGTTTACTCTTATTTTTTGTACTGTTTGATGCTTTTGAGTGAAGCCTCAATTCCATGAGTTTTTGTTTCCCTTAAGCAACAGGGCACTAATTAGTTCTTACTATATCGTGCCCCTCTCCATTCTATTTTTTTTACCTTGTATTTATTATTAAAGTAACTCTTAATATAATCTGAATGGAGAAAACAATAAAATGAAATGAAATGATATGAAACAGTAGCAAGAAATCGACCATGGAAAGTTCTGATTGAAAGTAAAAAATATCAGACTTTCAGTTGAATGGTGCAAGCTTTAGTTGTCCAATACAGATTATACTTTCTACCATGATGGAGTTTAACTGCTGGTTATTTTTTCAAAGCTAAGTCAGAAGAGGTTACAATGAAAAGTGCAAATGAACCGCCATAGAGATTAAAGTTGTAAGGAAAATACATATGATAACAAATGCAAAATAGCTTTTTTCTGAAACAACACAAATGCTTGACCTCTCTGCCCTATTTAGTGAATATGGTCGAATATGGGGTAGTTAAATAAAGCCTTCAATGTATGTACCCACCTTATAAATGGTTTCCAGTTCTAATTTATAGTGGAATCCTTTTTCGTACATTCAATGGTTAGTCATTTATTACTACATTTATGGTTGATTTTTTTTACATTTATGGTGATTGTTACATTTATGTGTGAATACAAGGGTGGCTCTACCAGTAGAACTAAATCTCCCACCAACATACATGTAGCTGCTAGGGTCGGGCTTTCCACCCTAAGATGGCCGTCCTTGCAGAGAGCTGCAGTTTAGTGCATGCGCTTAAAGTGCACCTAACACCAAAATGTTTTATTTATTTTAGCGAAAAAATATTTTGTTGTTAGGTGAAGGCTTAATTTAACTACCCCATATTCACTAAATAGGGCAGAGAAGTCAAGCATTTGTGTTG